>JAASAO010001165.1:0-64599 GCA_017311375.1 Mytilus coruscus
AGTATTCCAACATCCTGCTTTAACCGACACATTTTCATGGTCCCAAAATATGCCTGATGTACAGTAGTTGTCGTTTGTTTATGTAATTTATACGTGTTTCTCGTTTCTCGTTTTTTATATATACTAGACCGTTGGTTTTACCGTTTGAATGGTTTTACACTAGTACTTTTGGGGCCCTTTATAGCTTGTTGTTCGGTGTGAGCCAAGGCTCCGTGTTGAAGGCCGTACATTGACCTATAATGGTTTACTTTTATAAATTGTTATTTGGATGGAGAGTTGTCTCATTGGCACTCACACCACATCTTCCTATATCTATCCTTGCAGAAAAAACCTAAGTATTCCGACACCCTGCTTAATCCGACATTTTTTTCTGGTCCCCTAGTGTGTCGGATTACACAGGTTACACTGTATTAGATATTAGATATTATAATGATATCTAAGATAATAACAAAAAACTGCAAAATTTTTGTAAAATTACTAACTCAGGGGCAGCAACCCAACAATGGGTTGTTGGATTCGTCTGAAAATTTCAGGGCAGATAAATCTTAATCTGATGAACATTTTTGCCACCTGTCAGATTTGCTCTAAATGCTTTAGTTTCAGAGATATAAACCAAAAACTGCATTTTACCCCTATGTTCTATTTTTAACCAAGTTGGCCATGATGGTTGGAAGGCGGGGTCATCGGACAAATTTTTTAAACAAGATACCCTAATAATGATTATGGCCAAGTATGGTTAAATTTGTCTCAGTAGTTTCAGAGAAGAAGATTTTTGTAAAAGATTACAAAAATTTACGAAAAATTGTTTAAAATTGACTATTAAGGGCAATAACTCCTAAAGGGATCGACTGACAATTTTGGTCATGACAACTTATTTGTAGATCTTACTTTGCTGAACATTATTGCTGTTTACAGTTTATCTCTATCTATAATAATATTCAAGATAATAACCAAAAACTGCAAAATTTCCTTAAAATTACCAATTCAGGGGCAGCAACCCAACAACAGGTTGTCAGATTTGTCTGAAAATTTCAGGGCAGATAGATCTTGACCTGATAATCAGTTTTACTATGTCAGATTTACTCTAAATGCTTTGGTTTCAGAGATATAAGCCAAAATCTACATTTTACCCCTATGTTCTATTTTTAGCCATGGCGGCCATCTTGGTTGGTTGGCGGGGTCATCGGACACATTTTTTAAACTAGATACCCTAATGATGATTGTGGCCAAGTTTGGTTAAATTTGGCCCAGTGGTTTCAGAGGAGAAGATTTTTGTAAAATGCTAACGACGACGGACGACGACGACGACGGACGACGACGACGGACGCCAAGTGATGAGAAAAGCTCACTTGGCCCTTCGGGCCAGGTGAGCTAAAAATGCATTTTCCCCCTATGTTCTATTTTAAGCCATGTCTGCCATGTAGGTTGGCAGGGTCATCAAACACATTTTTAAAACTACATACCCTAATGATGATTGTGGCCAAATTTGGGTAAATTTGTCTCAGTTGTTTCAGGAGAAGACTTTTCTAAAAGATAACAAAAATTTACGAAAAATTGTAAATTGGGCAATAATTCCTTATGGGGTCAATTGACCATTTTTGGTTATGTTTGACTTCTTTGTAGATCTTACTTTGCTGAACATTATAATATTGCTGTTTACAGTTTATCTCTATCTATAATAATAATCAAGATAGTAACCAAAAACTGTAAATTTCCTTAAAATTACCAATTCGGGGGCAGCAACCCAACAACAGGTTGTCTGATTTGTCTGAAAATTTCAGGGTAGATAGATCTTGACCTGATAAACAATTTTATCCCCATGTCAGATTTGCTTTAAATGCTTTGGTATTAGATATATCAGCCAAAATCTACATTTTACCTCTAGATTCTATTTTTAGCCATGGCGGCCATCTTGGTTGGTTGGCAGGGTCATCAGACACATTTTTTTAACTAGATACCCCAATGATGATTGTGGCCAAGTTTGATTAAATTTGGCCCAGTAGTTTCAGAGGAGAAGATTTTGTAAAGTTAATGGACAACGATGGCCCTTTGGGCCAGGTGAGCTAAAAAAGATGTATAACAGGTGTTAAGAAATAAAGAAGATAATGAACTCCAAAGAAAATACATTTTATATTAGACCTGCCATGAGAAAAACATATAATAGATTTTATACCAATATGGAATTAAAATATTAATGTACAATGTAATGTATGTGCCTGTTCCAAGTCAGGAGCATGTAATTCAGTGGTTGTCGTTTGTTGATGTGTTACATATTTGTTTTTCATTCATTTTTTGTACTTAAATTAGGCCGTTAGTTTTCTTGTTTTACATTTGTCATTTCGAGGCCTTTTATAGCTGACTATGTGGTATGGGCTTTGCTTATTGTTGAAAGCCATACAGTGTTCTATAGTTGCTAATTTCTGTGTCATTTGGTCTCTTGTGGAGAGTTGTCTCATTGGCAATCATACCACATCTTCTTTTTATAAGCATAAATCAAATAAAGTTAAGTACAACATTTAAAAGTGTTAATGTTAATAACATTTCTGATATATTTGATTTTCTTGAGGAGAATATCTAAATTATATGAATTTTATGAGGGCTTGGATCCCGCTAACATGTTTAACCCTGCCATAATCTGTGCCTGTCCCAAGTCAGGAACCTGGACAATCAGTGGTTGTCGTTTTTGCTGTGTTACATATTTGTTTTTCGTTATTTTTTTTGTATATTTTTTTTTGTATATTAATAAGGCCATTAGTTTTGAATTGTTTTACATTTGTAATTTCGGGGCCTTTTATATATGACTATGCAGTATGAGCTTTGCTCATTGTTGAAGGCTGTACTGTGACCTATAGCTGACTGACCGACGGAGGGACAGGGGTAAAACAATATGCCCGTCAACTTTTAGTTGCGGGGACATACAGAGTTATACACTTAGTTTAAAATACTATTGAAAGATCTTAATTTAAATTATTCATGTTTACAGAAGACTTTTGTTAATGTTTATATATGTATTGTGTTGTGTTGTTTTGTTTCTGTATCACATATAAGTCTTAAAAGTTTTTGACCACCAAAATTTGCAAAGAACAATTTCAGTATTTCCTCAAGGACCACCAGGAGAAAAAGATTTCAAGAACTCTGTAATGGAGAGAAAGAATGGATGGGGTTTACAGAATAGAGAATAATGGAAAAAAAGTGCAGAATAAAGGGTAAACAAATAAAGAATAGAGGAACAATTGCAAAATAATACAGAATATTGAATATTAAGGCACAAAATATAGTGAATAGACATGATAGAGATAATATAAATGGGCAAAAAAATAATGAATAGAGAGAAAATGGTCTAATATTTAAAGAATAAAGACAATAAGGACCCCTCATCCAAACCCTCATTTAGCAGAATGTTCAGTAAAATGATAATAATCTACTTTCAAGTACTGTTTTATATGTGGACTTTTCAAACAATTTCATACATTCCCATATCTTTAACTATTTGATCATTACTTACATCTGTCCATTATTATGCTGTCTTTTAGGTCACATTGCATTTCAAGCTGATGTTCAATACTTGCACAGTTGTACACCTAGAAAAAAATCTGCAAAATAAGATAAAACAGTCTTGTGTAACTGTCATACTAGTTTAGATACAGAAACGTGTGACTTTCTAACAGAAAATTTACATCACATCAATGAGAAATTGCAAAAAGTAAATAAAATTATTCATTTGTCGCTTTCGTTGTTGAGGGTACATGAGTGCATTAGCTGCCTTATTTTTATATGTTCACAAATCAGTATCCTGGAGAGCAGTAAATATATAGAGGCTCTGCACCCTCCCCCTGAAATTTTGTGCTCTTAAGAGTACCAGGTGCTTTTTCTAAGTAAGGAAAGAGTTTTAAAATTATCCATCATGTTCGCACATCTAATTAATAAAAGATGATTTAATTGATCATTGAAATGTGTATCAGAGTGAGAACTTCTCAATGTTAATTTTTGGGGAATATTTATTACCCTAATTTAATGTTTTCTTGTCTTTAATTAAGTGACTGACACAGTACTGAGGATAACATTTTCATATCTCTTCATTCATATCTACAAATTCTAATGATGTTTCACATCCTGGGGGATAAAAACCCATGAAATTGAAATTTTTCACACATAATTGACTAATAGTAGTAATTGGGATGTAAACATGTAATAAATTTTTTCCCAGTAGGCAGTTTAACCAAACTTAAGATAGACAAGACATAATAAATCTATTATACTATATACACAGCATGCACAGGACATGTGCTCCTATCATAATGATGAACTGAGTCTATACTGTCCCTTTAACAAATAATGCAAAAACGTTAAAATTTTGTTATAGATTCTGTTAATTTTTTAAATTTTAAACATTCTTAGTTTGTTTGCAATAAATATAAGTTATATACTTACATGTACTTAATCATCTGTAGAATATTTTTTTTAATGAAAAAAAAAGAATAAGCTTAACTGATTAATCTATAAAGATTATAGTCGATCCTAGGTCGATCCAGGTTATATCATACAGGCAGTTGGTCTGAGAACACAGTTATGTTTGTAGTGCATTTCTTTTAGACAATAAATGGAAATAAAAAAAATCCAACCTGAGCTTTCTCAATAATATTTTTACAGTGTGTTGTACTACTTAACTTTTCAGACAAATTATATAAAAATTATAGAAAACTTCATCGGCTCTAACTCAAAATATGGACAATTTTATGTTAAGGGGTCTTGAAATCTTAACAGCTTCCAAAATGCTAATTTTTAACCTTTTTCAGCTGGAACAAATCACTATTTTACTTTAAAATTCATAATTGAAATTTTTTAACAGTGTAATTTTATCCCCCTACTTGCTATTTGAGGCATAAAACATGCATGAAGAAATAAATTTGGAAGGGGAATAAAAAAAATTGGCAAGTAACACGCTGTCCACACTAGTTAGGGACTATATTCATGGACAATGAAAATCAAAGGACGATAACTGTGATCCCGGACCAGGTAATAACTGTACATATTACATTTTGCTTGTTTATTAAACAGGAAACCAAATGACTTTCATTTAGGACCAAAAGTGTATGGAATTACCCTGACCGACTTTAATGTAAGATCATCCTCCTCCCCAAGGTAAGATATGTACATGCATTCATAAACTGGGGCTCCAGTAGGAGGTACACCCTTAGGTCACAAGGCTTTTACCCTAATGTCTAAGCCTGTCTAGAAATTGCTTCAGATTACTTTTAAGCAAATAGAACAGTTTTGAACATTTAAAAGGTCCCAAGTACATGTAAATATTAATGACACATTTTAGATGACCAACAATGTATTAAGAAATTTTCAAAGAACATATATATATATATATATATATATATATATATATATAGGATTTAATATTGTCTGCCATGAAATTATGTCCACCAGACACTATTTCACAGTAAATTGTGTCCTCAGACTTAATGTAATTATGAAATATTGTCCGAATAATGTTTGCCTATAGCATACAATTGTGTCCAGATGTGAAAAATTTGCCTTCAATGAAGGGACAATATTTCATATGAAAAAGGTGTTCTTCATAGAAAGGACAGTATGTCAAGAGAAAAAGTGCCCACTCTCAATACCTACTATGTATACATAGCTTCAGTTCTTTATCTAATTAAAGTTTAAAAATTAGAATATGGGTTTTGTCTCTATTAAAACATGGCATGTAAACTGGAGTAGTGAATTCATACTAAATGTGACCATCACCATGTGTAGTTAAACATGAATTATACAATAAAACATGTACTAATTCACACAAAAACAGAAATATATTAAATAGTACAAGTTTAAAAATATGAACAATGTTGATAAAAATACATGTTATTTCAATTTACATAATAACTGTTATCACAGAGATATGTCTTGCCTTTTTGTAATTTTGACAAAGCAATATTGTTGGAATTAAAATAGAAATACTTTAACATGTAATGGTTTACTTTTATAAATTGTTATTTGGATGGAGAGTTGTCTCATTGGCACTCACACCACATCTTCCTATATCAAGTTATGTAAAATATTCAAAGTCAATGAACCAAGACTGAAGGTACATGGCTGAACAATCTCCATGGAAATGTGATGTGCTTATGTTAAATTATACAAAAGCTTCTTTTTATGCATACCAAATATAATTGACTTATCTAAGTCGTTCCCTTATAAAAAAACCTAAACACAAACATTAACTTGGTAAACTATGTAAAAGTGTCAAAGTCAATGAACCATGATGAGGGGTGGGGCTTTATAATCTCCATTGAAACAAGACTTGCAAATGCCAATAAATTTGCATACCAAATATCATTGACTTAACATTAGCTGTTCATCTTAAACTGATCTAATCAGCATCAAAAACTAATACATATAAACTAAGCAAATGTTTCAAAGTCAATAGACCATGACTGAGGGAAGGGCCAAATAATCTCCATGGAAATGAGATATGCCAATGCTAATACAACTGCATACCAAATATCATGGACCTACAAATGTACCACTAGTGGTTCCCCATAAACTGACTCAGACCTAATCATAAACTAATACATGTATAAAACTAAGCAAAGTTTTCAAAGTCAATAGACCATGACTCAGTGGGTAGGGCCAAATAATCTCTATGGAAATGATATATGCCAATGTCTATACAACTGCATGCCAAATATCATTGACCTACCACTTGTGGTTCACCATAAACTAGACCTAATCTCAAACTAATACATTGTTGACGCCGCTGCCGCCGTTGTCGCCGATGCTGGAAACAGCAAACTATAATGTCTCGCTTTTTGACATCTTTATAGCTAAGATAATTGAATATGCTTTGGAATTTAACGTCTTCCATTTGGTGTTTTTATCAAATTATAACAGGTTCTTGATTGGTTTGTTTTAGTAATAGAAAATTTAATATAGCCAAAATATGTCAGTGACTTTTTTATTATCTCCCTTTAAAGGACACCTTTTACTGTGAAAAAGTCCTTTTATTGAAAATCAACCTTGCAGGACAGAATTTAATAGTACTTTATCATGATATAATGTCCAATTGAAGGCCAATTTTCACAGCATCGGACAAATTAAAATATTTATATTTTCTGTGAAAAAGTGTCAAGGTGGTTGATAGTAAAAAGGTATTGTTACTTAAATGACTAGTAATGGATTGTTGAGACTTGTTATATGTCTTTACATTTTAATAAATTGTAATGATGGAGAATACAAAAGACTTTTTACAGTGGGCCCCAAATCCCCAAATACCTGTGAATAAAATGCTCCAGGGCGCAGCTTGATACGACCGCAGAGGTCGAACCCTGAATAGTTGGGGCAAGTATGGACACAACATTCAAGCTTGATACAGCTCTGAATTTGGATTGTGATTAAATATTTGACACAGCATAGATTTCTGACACAGAATGAATGTGGTCTAAGAACTTAAAATTTTAAATTGGACATTCACCTATTATGGTCCAATATCCAAAATCTAAATACATGGTTAGATTCAGCATATCAAAGAACCCCAAGAGTTCAATTTTTGATGAAATCAAACAAAGTTTAATTTTGGACCCTTTTGACCTCAATGTGGACAAAGTTGATAACGGGGCCCAAAAATCAAAAATCTAAATACATGGTTAGATTCAGCATATCAAAGAACCCCATATATTCAATTTTGTTGAAATCAAAGAAAGTTTAATTTTGGACCCGATTTGGACCAACTTGAAAACTGGGCCCATAATCAAAAATCTAAATACATGTTTAGATTCAGCATATCAAAGAACCCTATGAATTCAATTTTGTTAAAATCAAACTAAGTTTAATTTTGGACCCTTTGGACCTTAATGTAGACCAATTTGAAAATGGGACCAAAATTAAGAATCTAAATACACGGTTAGATTTGGCATATCAAAGAACCCCAATAATTCAATTTTGATGAAATCAAACAAAGTTTAATTTTGGACCCTTTTGACCTCAATGTGGAAAAAATTGATAACGGGCCAAAAAATCAAAATCTAAATACATGGTTAGATTCAGCATATCAAAGAACCCCATATATTCAATTTTGTTGAAATCAAACAAAGTTTAATTTTGGACCCGATTTGGACCAACTTGAAAACTGGGCCCATAATCAAAAATCTAAATACATGTTTAGATTCAGCATATCAAAGAACCCTATGAATTCAATTTTGTTAAAATCAAACTAAGTTTAATTTTGGACCCTTTGGACCTTAATGTAGACCAATTTGAAAATGGGACCAAAATTAAGAATCTAAATACACGGTTAGATTCGGCATATCAAAGAACCCCAATAATTCAATTTTGATGAAATCAAACAAAGTTTAATTTTGGACCCTTTGGACCTCAATGTGGAAAAAATTGATAACGGGGCCCAAAATCAAAAATCTAAATACATGGTTAGATTCAGCATATCAAAGAACCCCATATATTCAATTTTGTTGAAATCAAACAAAGTTTAATTTTGGACCCCGATTTGGACCAACTTGAAAACTGGGCCCATAATCAAAAATCTAAATACATGTTTAGATTCAGCATATCAAAGAACCCTAAGAATTCAATTTTGTTAAAATCAAACTAAGTTTAATTTTGGACCCTTTGGACCTTAATGTAGACCAATTTGAAAATGGGACCAAAATTAAGAATCTAAATACGGTTAGATTCGGCATATCAAAGAACCCCAATAATTCAATTTTGATGAAATCAAACAAAGTTTAATTTTGGACCCTTTTGACCTCAATGTGGAAAAAATTGATAACGGGCCCAAAATCAAAAATCTAAATACATGGTTAGATTCAGCATATCAAAGAACCCCATATATTCAATTTTTGTTGAAATCAAACAAAGTTTAATTTTGGACCCCGATTTGGACCAACTTGAAAACTGGGCCCATAATCAAAAATCTAAATACATGTTTAGATTCAGCATATCAAAGAACCCTAAGAATTCAATTTTTGTTAAAATCAAACTAAGTTTAATTTTGGACCCTTTGGACCTTAATGTAGACCAATTTGAAAACGGGGCCAAAAATTAAGAATCTCAATACACGGTTAGATTCGACATATCGAAGAACCCCAATAATTCAATTTTTGATGAAATCAAACAAAGTTTAATTTTGGACCCTTTGGACCTCAATGTGGACCAATTTAAAAACGGGGCCCAAAATCCAAAAACTTAATACACGATTAGAGTTCAAGAATAAAACCCCATTGAAATTGGTCAAGAAATAAGCAATTTATACAAAGTATCTTCTTTTGCACAATACTGTGCAATTGAATATTTCTTGCAATTGCGCAATACTGTGCAATTGAATATTTCTTGCTATTGCGCCATACTGTACAATTGACAATTTCTTGCTATTGCGCAATATTGTGCTATTGGATATTTCTTGCTATTGCGCAATACTGTGCAATTGAAGATTTCTTGCTATTGCGCAATACTGTGCAATTGAAAATTTCTTGCTATTGCACAATACTTATTATATAATAATTTACACATCCTGTTAGGTGTGTATCTCCTGCCATATCATTATTATTTGCTTTAAATATAAATCAGAAATAACCAACTTAAAATGGAAAATTTTAAAGAAAAAAAAAGGAAAAAAAAGAAACCCCCCCCCCAAAATTTTTGAACCCCTTATGATTCATCACCCCCAAACTCAATCCCAGCCTTCCCTTTGAGGTATGGTACCTTGCAGTACAATTTCAGAGAGATCCATACACTTGAACACAAGTTATTGTCTGGAAACTAGAAAAATGCTTGTTTTTTGCCCCTTTTTTGGCCCCTAATTCCTAAACGTTTCAGGCAATTACCCCCAAACGCAATTCCAGCTTTCCCTTTGTGATATGGAACCTTGTAGTACAATTTCAGAAAGATCCATACACTTACACAGAAGTTATTGTCATGAAACTAGAAAAATGCTTGTTTTTTGCCCCTTTTTTGGCCCCTTATTCCTAAAATTTGGAGGCAATTACCCCCAAAATCAATCCCAGCATTCCCTTTGTGATATGGAACCTTGTGGTACAATGTCAGAGAGATCCATACACTAACACACAAGTTATGTCTGGAAGTTACAAAAATGCTTATTTTTGGCCCCTTTTTGGCCCCTAATTCCTTAACTGTTGGTACCATAACCCCCAAAATCAATCCCAACCTTCCTTTTGTGATATTGAACCTTATGGTTAAATTTCATAGAGATCCATTCACTTAAACTAAAGTTAGAGTGCGAAAACCAATGCGTCTTCAGACGACGACGCCAACGTCATACCAATATACGACCACAAAATTTTTTTTGCGGTCGTATAAAAAATGAATGTTGGTTTCCCCATACATGTGAAGATTATCAAAGCTCGGAATTTTTTTTAATTTTATTTAATTTTTTTGTGAAAAATTGTTGTTAGTCTGTAATTAATGTTTGTTTCGCATTCTATATTGTGGTTTAATCTATATATATATAGATGTGAAACTGAAGGAATGAGAATTGAGAAATGTTGAAACACTTTAAAGTCATACGAGGGGTCTCATTGGGGTTCTGATCCCGGACCCGCTTACTGTTTTGTCAGATTCCTGTATCCTGCTTACACTATGTACGTAAGCAATTCTCATTTTATTTGTATTTTCCGTGTCCCGCTAGACTTCATTTCCGTTTTCACGGCAATAATTTGACTTTCACGTGTCACGCTTACTAAAATCGGCAATCCCCACATATGAAACAGCAAATTAAAAAAATGATGCATATGTTTTATAACTGAATGGATAGTTTTATTATAAAACTTTTGTACATATACTGTTTTTTGAAGAAGTTTACTTTTTTTTAAATTGCTTGCTTCCAGGGAGCAATTCGCCGAAATATTTTCCATATGCAAGTGACCTTAGCGTGACCCTTTTCGTAAAAATCTGGTGTTCGGAATACGCATGGATCTGTCTTTGAAATAAACTATAATCTGATTTTACATGTTCTACACGTGCTCACAGGGCATGAAGAATTTTCTGGCAGGCCTTACCAAAGGAAAAGTGATAAAAAAAAATCACTTTCCCGTGTGCAAATCCACTATCCCCTGTTGGGACACGCGAAGCAGATCGAATTTGCTAGGGGGGTTTGGGGACATGCCACCACAAGAAAATTTTGAAATTTAAGATGCAAAATCCTGCAATCTGAGCATACATTTAAGGGTTTAACATGTCAACTCGTTATGATAATTTTGAGTGGCTTTTTTAAAATTTATATACTATAAGCAATAGACAATCCATATGTTTTAACAATGTCAGAGGAGGTGTCATGGTGTCGGGCATGTTTGACACAATTTAAATGTTTCACAGACTGGTTGTGACTCTTGAGGGTTGCCTTGTGGAATGAAGACGAACCTGAGAAGAAACTACAGGCCATTCCACCTGCCATTTCAGGATATTTTCAGCAAATTGTGCAATACATCTTGCCCTCATTGAATTTGACCCAGGGAAATTCGTCCGCCCACTTGACTTGGTAGGTTCTGTTTTTTCCCTGTCATATTCATTATCCTTCTGTTTTTTGGGGATACTATTCCCATTAACATCGTATTCTGTTTTTCTTTTAGCGTTTAAAATGTCAAAGTATTTTGTATGCTCATTTTCTGAGTGTCCGCAATATTTACAAACTTGTTCCCGTGCTACAAACCGGATATTGTAAATTTAAACCAGTCCGCTAACGATCTAACTAAATACCAAAAGGCACACATGTAAATCACATAAAAATGTGAAGAAATCATGGAAATTCAACGCTCAGATGATCTTACAGAAGTATTTTGACATTTAAACAAGTAATAGGGACAAATTATTTTATTTATTTACCGGAAAACGACTTTCCCGACAGGAAAATAGGGATTGTATGCAAGTAAAGCCTAGATTTACGTAAAAAAACAGACTTTTAATTAATTTGATATGTTACAGATTGTCAGTGTAAAATTTAACTCACTTACAAGTATTATGTCCATGCCAGCATTATTGTTTACAAAGAGTCCTACACAACCTTAAATTAAATACAATCCAAAGTCAAGCACACCCAAAGCCAAAGGTGTACTTGAATAGGTCTATATTTGGGAGTCTTGATTTAATGAATAACTTTCTTTCTGAATTTTAAATTGGTTTTATTATTGCTCTATCTAATAAGCATTGATCAGTTGAGATTATTGTGGTCAAGCAGATGGCAAAGGAATATTCTGAATCCAGATTTTCCCCATACCTGTCAGGTACCCTAGAGAAAAAAATCAGTGGAATTGCACTGGAATACCACTGATATTCCATTGTAATTTCCACTGGAATTCCAGTGATTTTCAGTGGAATAATTTGGCTGGAATTCCACTGGAACTACATTGGCTTTCCACTGGAATTACAGTGGAAATTCCAGTGTTATTTCACTGGTATTCCAGCCAAATTATTCCACTGCAATCACTTGAATTCCAGTGGAAAATACAGTGTTATTCCACTGTTATTCCAGTGGAATTCCAGCCAAATTATTCCAGTGGAATGCGAATGTAATTCCAGTGGTATTTTGCTGCAACTCCAGTGGAATAACAGTGCAGTTCCAGTGGAATTGCTACTCTGGGATATATTAGACCAATTGGTAGCCTTATCACTACTTCTGAGAAACACAAAATATAGTGCTTGATCATATGACTGATCTGATCATATTCAAATATTCAAATAAATAACGTACATTTTTAACATCCTATATATCCATGAACAATAATGGCCTGCATGGTTTGTATAAGTAGAATAAAAACAGTGACTATATATATATGGTCAGCTTAAACCTCACCCACAAACTGATTAACTAATATAAAAATTATGTTTCAGATATAAACTTCTCTTCCTTTCTCTAATTTAAAACTTGCTGTCTCTGTACTTCCAACTTGAATTGCTGGATAAAGGTATTAAAATGGAGTCTGCATAAAATCTGTTTCATTGCTGGCAGCTCATATTTAATCCCCTAAAAGTACAAAAATATCCACAAAGAATCAATTGTTCAAGAGGTAATGATTCTATGAAGCAATAAATTCAATAGAAACAGCATTATGCATATATATTATATCTTACATTGGAAGCTTAAACTCAAACTAAGTACCCCCCTTTTTCATCCCTTGAAGATAAAACTGGCGACTTTTAATTTTCACCAAGTTAATTTACACAATTTAATTTCTACATATCAAATTATCATATATACCCATGTACCATTTACATTTCAGATTACGATGTCTGTTATGAATGTGACAACAATATATCTTCATTAATTTAATTGTCTGCCAAAACTTTCTGATGTTTTGCTCAGATTAAAATCCCAAATGTTTTATAGTGCCTCAACAAATTGTATTTCATAATCATTATATGTTAAATCAAATACTTATCTGAAAACATCTGCGTTTGGATTCTCCATTTTTATTATCCAGCGTAATCATATTTAAATGACGTATGCAAGTGCGTTTACGTCAAGGTGTCAATCTCGTCCCATATAATATCGGCCCGAAGTTGATTCGTCCCTGTAACGGTATTTCAGTGAAACTTCTCAAAACCGGTCGTCCGTTGGACCACGAAAAACGGCCGATTTGCTAGGGTTGCCGGTTTGTTGAAATTTGAAATCAACAAGAGTTACTTCCCTTTAATATGGGTGTTTGAGAATATTTGAAAATGTATTTCACCTTCATCAAAATATACGTTTTCCTTTGTGAATTTTAGTTTTGTATATAATATCTGTCGTAAAATACAGCTACAACTTCTATTTCATCTTATTTTATTTTTTTATTTTGGAGGAATAAAAAATAAAAACACCATACATTAATGATATTTCACTAATAATTAGTTAAAATGTTCTACCCACGATCTGAACAATACTTAGGATACTGATTTATAATTACCTGTATCTGAGTGTGCTGTAAGTTGTAATTGTTACAACCTGTCATAACACAATGAAAGAGGGCTTTGAAACTAAATTGACAGGTGAACAGAAATTACTGCCTTGGAGTATTAGGTGACCTAATTGACCGGACGATCTGTAGGTTACATTTATACAAATGATACATACGGATCAGTGATTTCAGATCATTTCAGATGACAAGGCCCGTTTTATGAGGTTGAATTCTAATGATTTAATTATTTAAATACAACCCCTTACAGAACTGAAATGTTTGCAGCAGGTCTGCAGCAGACTTGCTGCAGGTTTGCTGCAAACAAAAAGCTTGCAGGAACCCTTTGGATAATGTTTGCAGAAGTTTGCAGCTAGCTGCGAACCTCCTGCAAACATTGCAGCTTTTTGCTGCAAGCTTGCGGCAAGTTTGCAGAAACAATTATGTTTGCAGAAAGATCGCAGGAAAAACTAGAATATAAGGGATGTTCGCAGCTAGATTGCAGTAATCTTTGACAATTCTATATGTTTTCAAGAGCATTGCAAGAGTAACATAAAATGACTGAGCATGCCTATTGGTAACTTCCTGGAAGATAAAGATTTGAAATTTGAAAATTTTGATGGTGTTTGAATCATGTTATAACTAAGTATTCAGGGAGCATTTTAGGTTGGAAATTAAAAGTTTAGTTTTTAAAGACATTATTTGTAAGTACAAAATCTTTGTAGAAGTGTAAACATATAAAATTCGTCTCCTCCACATTAATACCTGCATGAATGTTTGAAAACATTTTCAAACATGTAACAAATATACAGAACTCGCAAGTATGTTTCGAGATTATAACTTAATAAATATGACGTTTTTATAATTCAAGTTGAATTCTGTGACAATATTAATTAAATAGCTGTCTTTATGCACACAATAGATTTAAAATAATTTGTTTTTTTTTTTTGTATTTTTAAATAGATAATCATGCATGCAATATCATTTGAGCACGTATTTAAACAACAAAAAAACTTTAAATTAATTTAGAAAGGTATAAACTTTGCTATGATAATTTTGCAATTGATAAGAGTATTTGAATTATTGTATGCATGTAAGTAGCCTAATTTTTTAGAATTTGCTGTGTAATATATATAATGTGATGTGTACACAACATGACATTGGTTAATTGTATAATGTATGTAGTTCCTGCAAGTTTGCAGCAAACGCGCAGGAGAAAGATTTATTAGAAAATAAATGTTTGTCGCAGGTCTGCAGCAAACATGCAGCAGGTCTGTTGCAAACATGCAAGTGAAAGATTAATTTGCATAAAAATGTTTGCAGCAGGTCTGCCGCAGACACTCATTTGCATATACATGTTTGCAGCAGGTCTGCAGCAAACACTCATTTGCATGGTAAAATGTTTGCAGCAGACCTGCAGCGTATTTGCAGCAAACATGCCGCAAATACAGACTCTGTGTTCGCTGCAAGTCTGCAGCAAGTTCGCTGCAGACCTGCAGCAACTATTTGCAGGAGACCGATTTTTTCAGTAAGGGACCGGCCGGTATCTGATTTAAAGGAATAACCATACAAATTAATGCAAATCTGCTGGGTCTTCTTGATTTGGCCGATATGGTGGGAGAGGCTGTATTCAGAGAAATTTCAATGTATAAGAAACAAATAAGGGTGTTGCATTAAAAACATTTTTCAACAGAATGGCAATTTTATTTTTTTGCTTTGCACGTTGCTGCAGAAGGTGTCAAAGCAACAATTAAATAGCCTTTCAAGACATCATAATTATTTGGACTAGGTACAAATGAATTGTACTGAGAATAGTCATTAGAATTTAATATAAGTACTTTTTTCTACCAAAAATAAATCACTAAATTATCAAACTACTCATGAGTTTTTTTTATGTACACTTGGTTTTCCAAGGTGTTTTAATATCATGAAAATAGTAATAAATGCATGTATATATTTAAATCAAGGAACAATGTGTTCCAGTGGAATTACAGTGGTAAAATTTTCAAATGTCATTATTCCAGTGGAATTACAGTGGTAAAATTTTCAAATGCCATACCAGTGGAATCACCAATCAAATTCCACTGGAATTTTTAGTTTTATATGATTTACCAGTGGAATTCCAATGGGTCACTGGAATTCCAGTGGAATCAACTGATATTCCACTGGAATTCCATTGACATTTTCTATGGGGGTAACCTGAGGATTTCCAAACCGAAGTGGTTTGTCTGAAAAAGGTGGCATTTACAGAATAGGTGACGGGTAACATGTCTGTGGATGGAACAAACATCCTCACCTTCAAACTTGTAACGTTCATGCAACTTCTACAAGCCTACAAGACCAGACAGTGGCAGTGGATAGAAGAACGTCTGTTATCCGAATGCAATCAGGGAACCAGTTCAGGTAAGACAAACTTGTTGTGACCTTGAACTTGAAGATGTGGAGCTTTGCTTAATGAAAATTTGCCAGTAATTACGACAGTAGCCTGTTGTTGAAATGATTTCAATATATATGGTAAACATTTAGTTAAAACAAGTGTGAGCAAATTACATTTAAAGAGGACTGGATTTTTGTTTTGTTTCTTTGTTTCTTTTTCTTTATTGGAAAGGGGGATGGAAATGGGGAATGTGTCAAAAGACAGCAACCCTACCAAAACCAGCAGAAGGCTACCAATGGGTCTTCAACATAGCGAGAAAATCCCGCACCAGGAGGCGTGCTTCAGCTAGCCCCAAAACAATCATGTGTACTAGTTCTGTTCATCAGTTTATCCTGACTTTTTTTTACATATACATCATCACAGTAAATAGTCTAGTCCAAATAATTATGACGTCTTGAAGGCTATTTTAAATTTTGCTTTGACGCCTTTCAAGACGTCATAATTATTTGGACTATAAATAGTCATGATCTCATCCTGCCTTTTATTTTGGCAAAGTGTCATCCCACCTTTTGAATACTCAATACTCCTGTCCTGGCTTTTTTTCAAATTTCATCCTGACTTTTTTATATTATAGTCTAGTTGCATAATGTTTATTGTTTGAACAGAGTATGTTAAAGTTTATTGAAAAATTTGCCCAATATTTGTACAATGTATTTGCTGCAAACAAATATAAATTATTTTTATTTGCATAGTAGAATACTGGAATACATTGTAATTACATGACTTATCTTATTGATATTTGTTAACAATTTTATTAATAATCAGTCAATTTGATAACAATATGAATTTATATCTTTTTCAAGTTTTAAAATTGGTACATCATTTTTGGGATTTTGTTAATTGCGATTTATATTCCTACATGTACAGGCTATACATCAAAGTATATAATGTAATAAAACCTCTATCTTTATCCAAATCTTCATATTGTATATATGTTCCAGACCATATGAGTATTTGGACCGCACAAGTATACTCGTTCAGTCAGACCATATGTGTACAGTCAGACCATATGAGTATACTCATACAGTCTAGGACTAACTGGCCCCTATATGTATTTGGACCATAGGGTTAATTTTAGATAAACATTTATCAAAATCTTTTATTGAATATATACATACAAATTAATATTATTACAATTAGATGAAAAAGTGAAATATATCATCATATCATCAACCCTAATAATCTGGGAAAGATCCTATCAACAACTGGTATTATTAGAGTAACAAAGCTACCTTATTCATTCTTTGCACTAGTTTTGATGCGTTTTATTATATTTTCTCATTGTATTTTCCAGGATTTTTTTTTTTTATAGTTTTTGTCCAATATCTGTGACGGTTTTGTAGAAAAGTTCCTAAATATTCTAAAATATTTTCTTCCAACATTATGTTTATTCCAATAACTTCAATTTCAGTGAGCAGAATTAAATCTAATGTATTAACTGACATGCTAAATATACAGGAGCTTAACAGAATAAAGCTGTGATTTATAATGATACTGTTCCACAACATTTTAGGGTCAGAGAAATTTAATGCTTGATTGGGAGCAATTATTTGTGGTCACTAAAACTGAAGAAATTTATTGCTTTACTTGATTGATCATGTGCAGCTGGTAAGAACATAATCAGCTGATTTACTAAAATAACATGAGTAAGTGCGTTAGATTCCTCTTTTTCTTTTATTCTTTAGATTTCTTTATTAATTATTTACTATATTAAATGGTCAAAAAGTTAAAGCTACTTTTTTCTGCCTTTGTTATTTATGTGGTCAGACAATCAACTTGCTTAGTCATTGTACTCTTTAATGTATTTAAAATTGATATTCCTCAATCCATAGGACAGACAAAAAATGTAACATTAAGACATCTACCATGTCTACAGGGAATTGAAAGTAATAGAGAAACTATTTTGATAATATGGCATAATACTAAGATCATATATTATTATCAGAATTCATACATGTATTTCTATACAACCTCTTCAGAAAATGAAATTTTATCTAATGTTTCTATTAAATTCTAGTAGGTTAATTGGGTACAAGATATTTTTAGAGATTTAGCACAGTATAGTGGCTCAAGGGTACGCTGAAAAATAATAGTGGAGGGCAAACTTTTGAAATACTTAACTAACAAACAAAACAAAAGACTAGCCTTTACAATGCTTTATACATGTAGTCAACAGTTTATACAAAGTCAGCATCGTCTTTCATTTTTATTTTCAACAGTTTAAATATTTTTGTTAATGCCTAAAAGTGCTGGAATAAAAAAGTTTAAAAGGCCAATGCCAATTATTAGTATGAAGTAGAAACCTTTATGATATATATGTAAGTATTTATATTATTCATATGTAAGTAGCAATAAGTGAAATAAGGCATTGCTTAAATCCTTGTCAATAAGCTAATGCCCAGGTAGACTAAGTCTATTATCTAGAAATGATGCTAACAGTCATTATAAAAATTTATTCTTAAATCCTGAAAAGTATGTCCAGGCTTTAAATGCAAGTAAATAAAAGGCATTTATTCAAAGATAAAATACATTTGGTACATAATAACATAACAAGAACTGCTGAAAATGTAAACTAACTGAAATGATGCCACTATTCTAGCCAAGTAAGTTTAACCTTGGATATAATCAAAGCTGTAAATTCACCATCGTTGTCACTTTGTAGTTTAGGGCATTTATATATAATTAAATTAAATAGAAAGTCACTATTGAAGCACATTTTGACGTGAGAGCTCTAATGTTACAAACTTTTGTTATTTATAACCTGTTGTTGGGTTGCTGCTCCTGAATTTATAATTTAAGCAAATTTTGCAGTTTTTGGTTATTATCTTGAATATTATTATGGATAGAGATACATTATAAACAGCAATAACGTTCAGCAAAGTAAGATTTACAATTAGGTCAACATGACCAAAATGGTCAATTGACCCCTTAAGGAGTTATAGTCTATTTTTAAGAATTTTTTCGTAAATTTTTGTAATCTGAAACTACTGGGCCAAATACTGTGGATTCATTTATTTTCGTGGGTACCAATTTTCGTGGATTGATGAAAACCTGCATTTTCGTGAATATTTGATTTCGTGGCAGAGTTCTCGAAATCTTTTTTTCCCTGGTGGTCCTTGAAGAAATTATGCCGGTCCTAACTATCATTTCTATTGCAAATTACCAAAATTTTGTTGGTCCTTCCCAAAAATGTGGCGGTCAAATCCCTAGGACCACCACTTATCGAGAACTCTGTCGTGGTTTTGGCAAAGTATGCATACAATCCTATTGAAAATTTGCAGTTTGTGGAACATTTGAATTTGTGGTTCACCTGTTCCCACGGAATCCACGAAAATTGGTATCCAACAATAATAATGAATCCACAGTACATGAAACAGAATCAAATTTTACCACTTTTTTTCGAATTTTGCCTATTATCGTGAAAACTTTAATAGATAGAGAGAAACTTTAAAATGCAAAAATGATCAGAAAAAATACTCTTTTGTGTTTGAAGCAAGAGCTAAATAAGATCATGAAGACAGAGAGAAACTAAACAGACTTCAAGTTCAATGATCAGCAATATAAGATACAAAATATTTTTAGTAAAGAACTATTAAAATACATACACAAGATAATTTAAATCATCTAGTGAAAGTATACACGTGTATATATATATATATGTGTGTGACAAAATATTCACTTCAAACTATCCTGAACCAGTTATTTCAAGACAGAATTACATTTGTATATACAGTCATAATAATCATTAATTAGGGAATCATGTAAATTTCAAACCCACTGTTGTTGTGTTGTTGAACTTTTAAAGAAATATTTGATAGAGAATCGTTGACATTATTATCTTTTATATTATATTACTGTATATCTAAACTTCAATGTGAAATTAATTAACTTGCCATTTCTTCTTTGAACTGTTTTCCTCCACTGCATGGTTCTTCACAAAATCACCACAAAACAATAGTAATAAAGATAGTAATAAGAGTAGTGTATTCTTGATGAATTTCAACATTTTATATTCCTCTACACATTTTATGATGTCCAAGTAATGAGGTCATGACATCAGTAGAATCCATATAGTAACCAATGAGATAAAGAGAAATTCATTTTATGTCTTCCTAGGTCTTTGGATAAAACAGGTCACATTTACTTGTACATGTTGTGTGTATTATACTTAAACATAAAACACATATATATATATACTCACCAAATTGATTCAATGGACATAATAAAGTATAATGGGAGTAGGTCTATTAGTGTAAATAAAAGTGAAATCATAACAAGGATTAGAATACACAGTATTATATGTGCACAATGACATACAGGAGAGATTTTGAAAAATGTATTGTAAGTAATAATTTCATACTTG
Source organism: Mytilus coruscus (assembly GCA_017311375.1). Classification (NCBI taxonomy): domain Eukaryota; kingdom Metazoa; phylum Mollusca; class Bivalvia; order Mytilida; family Mytilidae; genus Mytilus; species Mytilus coruscus. Next base: position 20,711 of record JAASAO010001165.1, read on the forward strand.
ATGCCAATAATTGTTTTCTTTTCTGTTTTGTGTATGGTCTCCTTAAAGTTTTATTTTGAGGAGGATTAAGGGGTGGGGCTCATGGGCCTGAGCACCCTTTTGGAAAAAATTTGGTTGATTAATTTATTTAGGATCAAATCACTGAAGCATGATTTGAGCCGGCCCCTTTTGAAAATTCTGGATCTGCCACTGCATACCACAGACATACAGAAATTAATGATGTTTTATAATTTTGAAAAAATTCTAATATCAATTAAAAACTTTTTATATTGATATATGCATTAGCAGGGGCGGATCCAGCCATTTTAAAAAGGGGGGGTTCTCAACCCAGGATAAAGGGGGGGTTCCAACTATATGTCCCCATTCAAATGCATTGATCGTCCAAAAAAAAGGGGGGTTCCAACCCCCGGAACCCCCCCTCTGGATCCGCCACTGCATTAGTGATAAATTTAATAATCTGTCACCTAAGGATATTTACCTAAAGATGTTTTATGTCCCACCTTTGGGCATTATGCTTTCTGATGAGTCATGAGTATGTGTCTGTTCCTCCATCCATCTGTCCGGCTTCAAGTTTAAGTTTTTGATAAAGTTGAAGTCCAATCAACTTGAAACTTAGTACACATGTTCCCTATGACATGATCTTTCTTATTTTAATGCCAAATTAGAGTTTTTATCCCAATTTCATGGTCCACTGAACATAGAAATTGATAGTGCAAGTGGGGCATCCATGTACTATGGACACATTCTTTTTGTTGATTTAAATGTGAAGTATTATGTATTTGTTTCTGAATTTCATGAGTTGATAATTGCAGTACAATTTAAAATTCAAGAATTTTCATACATGTGCACGAGTACCACTTTAAAAAAAAATTGACATGGATGAGGGTTTAGATGTGGTTTCCAAAAAATAGAATAACGGGCAAAATGTGCCCTGAAATTTTCAGATGAATCAGACAACCTGTTGTTGGGTTGCTGACCCTGAATTGATAATTTTAAGGAAATTTTGCCGTTTTCGGTTATTATCTTGAATATTATTATAATGATAGAGATAAACTGTAAACAGCAATAATGTTTAGCAAAGTAAGATCTACAAATAAGTCAACATGACCAAAATGGCAGTTGACCCTTTAAGGAGTTATTGCCCTTTATAGTCAATTTTTAGCAATTTTTCGTAAATTTTGTAATCTTTACAAAAATCTTCTCCTCTGAAACTACTAAGACATATTTAACCAAACTTGTACACAATCATCATTAGGGTATCTAGTTTTAAAATTGTGTCCGATGACCCTGCCGCGAACCAAGATGGCCGACATGGCTAAAAATAGTTCATAGAGTAAAATGCAGTTTTTGGCTCATATCTCTGAAACAAAAGTATTTAGAGCAAATCTGACAAGGAATAAATTGTTCATCAGGTCAAGATCTATCTGCCCTGAAATTTTAGACTAATCAGGCAACCTGTTGTTGGGTTGCTACCCCTGAATTGGTAATTTTAAGAAAAATTTTCCCGTTTTTGGTTATTATCTTCAATAATATTATAGATAGAGATAAACTGTAAACAGCAATAATGTACAGCATAGTAAGACCTAAGAGTAAGTCATCATGACCAAATGGTCAATTGACCCTTACAGTCAGGGTACTACTTGTACAAGTAATTTTTATTTACTTGAAGAAGTAAAAAAAAAATATACTTATAAAAGTAAATTTGTAGGATATATACTTACACAAGTGAATTTTATTTACTTGTATAGGTAAAAGGTAAAAAAATAATTGACGTAGTTATGTCCCTTAGACATTCAGATTTTTTTACTTATATAAGTGAAAAAGTCATCTTATCTTCATTTCTTAAATTCTTAGGATTTCTTTGCTCTAATAGAATTTTAATTTGTCTGCCCATTGCAGATGTCTTTACTAATCATTTAAGTGTAATTTCATGGACAATGAAAATCCCATTTGTCTGTTATCTTCAGAACACTGGTCATTTACAAGTCCCAAAGGAGCAATTTTTGAAGGCTTTGTGCAAATACTTAAGATCTTTGCACAATCAGTTTCTTTGTTGAATTAATGAGATGAAACATTGAACTCTAATCAAAAATTATGAGCTAACCTGGGAAAAATCATTAAAGGCATGATTTTACATGTCAAAACTTGAGAATTTTGATGGGATTGTAAAAACAATTTACTTGTATAAGTAAATTTTGGAGAAAATTAAGGGGAGATTATTCAAACATTATAATTTACTTATATAAGTATATATTTTTTTACTTCTTCAAGTAAATAAAAATTACTTGTACAAGTATTACCCCTGACTGCCTTAAGGAGTTATTGCCCTTTATAGTAAATTTTTACCATTTTCACAAATTTTGTAAATTTTTACAAAATAGTTTCCACTGTAATTACTTGGCCAAGTTCATTATAGATAAAGATAATTGTAAGCAGCAAGAATTTTCAGTAAAGTAAGATCTACAAACACATCACAATCACCAAAACACAATTTTTTCATGAATCCATCTGTGTCCTTTGTTTAATATGCACATAGACCAAGGTGAGCGACACAGGCTCTTTAGAGCCTCTAGTTTAGGTCAGACAGGAGTTTCTCTGTTAAAAAAAAAAATAAGTATGTCAATCATTCAACTATTTGATAAAATTGAGAATGAAAATGGGGAATATGTCAAAAAGACAACAACCCGACCAAAGAGCAAACAACAGTCGAAGGCACTAATGAGTCTTTAACACGGCGAAAAATTCCCGCACCCAGGAGGTGGTCCTCAGCTGGCCCTTAATAAAATTGCATACTAGTTCAGTGAAAATGGACGTCACACTAAACTCCAAAACATATAATTGAGCGAAAATTTCAAAAATATACAAGACTAACAAAGGCCAGAGGCTCCCGACTTGGGACAGGCTAAAAAATGTGACAGGGTTGAACATGTTTTGTGAGATCTCAACCCTCCATTTATACCTCTAGCCAATGTAAAATAAAGAAGCACATAGAATCCACCTACAAAAGTAACAGTAAATATTATAAATATCCAACTTATGATTTTTTTCTGTTTGTCAAAAGTTTTATTTTCTATTTATTCATGTAGGAGCCAGATTCAACCTGTTAAATGTAAAAGTGATCGGCAACACAAACAGTTCCTACAGCTGTATAGTACATCCATGTAGTATGTGCATTTAAAAGTCCTAGAAAACTGGTTATTTGTTCACCAGGTGAGTGATACAAAGCCTCTTTTTTCAAAACAAATTTTGTCATAATTCTGTTTTTTAGTCATTTCTAGTTATTACTTATTTCCATAGAAATTGATCCAGTATCGACCGATTTACATGATTTAAGTGTGAATCATATCTCTGGACTTACATAGGTATTGTGCATAATGTACACAATGTTTCGGGTTATTACAGTTTAACCTTCATCAGAGATGACCCCTTTTGATTTTTTGTTTTTCATTTATTTCTTTTTTACTACTGGTCCAAGGACACAGTTATCGTCCTTTGGTTTTCATTGTCTACGAATATAGTCCCTAGTGTGAACAGTGTTTAACTTCCAGTTTTTTTTTGATACACTTTCCCAATTAATTTCTTGATGAAATATTAAGTAGGGGGATGAAATTACATGTTAAAAAAATTTGGGTGCTGAATCTTTATGTTAAGTAGTTATTTGGTCCAGTTAAAAAAGGTCAAATTTTAGTACGTGTCTGAAGCTGTCAAACTGAATTTTAGACCCCCTTATCACAGAATTGTCAATATTTTGAGTTAGAGCTGGTAGAAGTTTCTATAATTTTGATATTATTTGTCCCACTAGTAGTACACTACACTGTAAAAATCTTTTTGAGAAAGAGCAGGTGCGATTTTTTTTAATTTGAATTTATTGTCTAAAAGAAATTCACTACAAAATAACCGTGTTCTCGGGCCTAAGCGATGGATTCCGTAATTCTAGATTCTGTACTTTGGCAACTTTCCTGAATGGTTTGCTGGTTTCAATTTGTCAAACTCAATAAAAGTAAAGGATTTACATCTTTGGTTGACAGAAATTCTGTTAAAATGTCCCATTTTGGCATCATACAGCTAAAATAAGCATTATAAAGCAGTTTGCATTTTATGCCTAAGGGCATGCTGACTTTTATCTGACATCTGTTTTGTTCCTGATATTTGTGTTTCTATGCTTAAATCAAATTTAATTAACCATTTGTGAACTCTGAATCTAGAGAAAAGTAGATTATCACAGAAAAAATGTGCAGAATATTTTGTATTCATGGCCCTGGTTAAACGGCCTGTTTGATGTATATAAAATGTGAAGAGCATTGTACATAAAATCTGTAGTCCATCACAAATATTTCACTGAATCTGTAAAAAAAGCACTTTACAATGATCAGTACACCTTATTCAATTCATATGCTATCATAGTTTTCTTCTTTAGGATAGTAAGTGGTCCAAATATACATGCCAATTGAGACTAAAACTACATGCAAGTCTTCCATTGAAAAGTGAAAAACTGGTCACCAGACCATACTGGCTGCAAACAATTTAAATAAAAGAGTCCTTTGCAATTAGACTTATTGTATCATGACACCTAAGCATTGAAATGAGCAAAAGTAACAAATTTTCATTTCTTATAGCTTCTGTGTGCATTTTATATGTAAATATGGGCTACAGCCTAAATCGACTCTAAATAACTGTGTTCTCGGCCTACGGTTTTACTTTTATTTCTATTCCTTTTTTTTCATTTATTTTTAACGGTTTGAATTTTTATTTTTAAATAGTTTTTGAATTATTTTTTTTTGTTTTTTTAATAATTAAATTTTTAATGTGTTAATAAGAATTTGCATTTGTGTGTTTTTTTGTTTTTCAAACTATTTCAACCAATGTGTTTCATAGTACAAAATGTAGTAAGGAAGTGTCTTCATAAGAATATCAGTTCACATGTGTTGTTTATATAATGTTTATATAATTACATGGATAATGGTCATTAATTAGTTCTGCACAGTTAAATGTTGAGTAGAAACTTTGAGTTTTATATAAATTATCGTATAGCTCACTTCACTTATTCACCAATGTTTCTATTTCTTTTGAATTCATTGATAGGTTTTTATGGAATTTGACATGCACCTATTGCATTGTATTGTAAAATCTGTTTTAATAAGATGCCAGTCATTTGCCAGTATTTCCTGACTACTTTTTGAAGTTTTCTGCTTGAGAATGATAATTTGTAAAGAATGATATATTATATCTATTTACAACTATTTAGGTGAGAATCATTTCTCTGGCCTAATTTCATAGACAAAATTGCATAGAAATTGATCCAATAGCCACCCATTTTAAATTGTGCCTTCAACATGTTCAAGCAGTCCATGTGTAAAAAAAATTCAGCATGAAGTTTTAGGCCATTTTGTTCTTATTTCAGATTGACATATCCATAGGACATGCAGTCAGCCTAGACAAATATGAAGAGAAAGGTCTCTGATTCAATTCTCTGTAAAGTTCAAGGTCTTTCTTAGTCAATATATGGGAAGATCTGAAAGGTAAGTTTGAAAGTTTTAAGTGTGCAAACATATGTTATGTCTAAAAATATGTGCTGTTTCACATAAGTAAATACTATCAGAACAATTCCTGATTGCTCAACACTTTGAATTGTCCATGAATCATCTTCACTATTTTCCAACATTATTTTCTCACCGGACTGGTTTGGTCAAGTAAGCTATTTTCATCACTTAATTTGCATCAGTCATCCATTATTTTTTACAAAAACCATCTCCTTTAACCACTGCAGGGCATAATAATGAGTGTCGATTGTCCGGTACCAGAGGAAAAAAAGATTAGACAAGTAAAAGCCATATCAAGCTTTTAAATCATTCTGTAGAAAATAAATTAAATCCAACGATAAAAGTAATTTTAAAAATAAAAATGAAGATAAAGGCAATTATTAGTTTTACATGTTTACTTGCAATTGAAAATTTAAAACTGCCCGTACGAAATTATAAGGCGTATTACGCCTGGAAATAAGGCGTAAACCAGGCGGAAGTGGTAGTTAGTGTCTAGATCCAGGCGTAAGGGAGCAGGAAACGTAAATTTGTAGTCCTTACGGGCGTAGAAAAAAGTGGTAAACCTGGCGTAAATTGAAATAAGCAAGGCGTAAATTTTCTTACAGGCGTAAAACTGTTGGTATGGCCTAAATCATAATACCCATAATGCTTTGTTTAGAGGATCATGGGATTTTTTTCAAAATTTGGCTCTGGTTTTAGTTTGCAAGGGTTGGACTTATGGCAGCTTCATATATTAAGGGATAATTAGCTGGTTTAGTGCTTTTGGAAGAATTTGAAATTGGAATTATGGAATCAAATTGATTAATGAAAATTGTAAGATAAAAGGAAAGTAGTTTACATGGTAAATAATAATTATGTGAGTATAACTAAGTTATTAAGTTTTAAGTTCTAACAGTAATTTTGAAATCCCAAAACCTTTATCCTTGGATAATAACATTAAAATCTTTTACATTAAGTTTAATTGCAGTATTATCATTTATATTTTAGTTCAAAGGACATTAATTTTCATAAAAACTTAGTTAAAATGCTTGTTTTATTTCAAGAAAAATTAATTGTCAAAATTTTATTTAACTTAAACTTATTTGAGCCAGTGTCTGTCTAAAATATATTTATTTATATATTAGCTTCTTCAATGGTTAATATATTTCAAGTTTTTTGTCAAACAATGAGAAAATAAAGCAACAGTACAGAAGTTTGTATCAAATACACAAAAGTACACAGCTAGGGTAATACACTGATTTAAAATAAGTGTAGTATTATGTAAGGATATTGCGCCTGGTTTATTTATTGACCAGGCATACTCATTTGCATATTACGCCTGGTTTTCTGTGGACCAGGCGTACTCATTTAAATATTACGCCTAATTTTACGCCTGGTTTCCGCCTCAGTTACGCTTGGTTTCCACCTGGTTTCCGCCTGGTTGACGCCTAGACATGCATTCCTTAAACACTGCAATGACGCCCGGATAAAAACACATACCATCTCGGAATCCAGTCTTACCGCTTTGTAGATAAGGTAACAAGACAGTTTGGCACCAGCACGGAAACGAATCGGCTCCATGACATATAATTGACAGTTTACCACTGTAAGAGATATTTCGGGACCAAGACAACCCATTACATCGTTTCCATTCCTTATTCTGTTGCTTTGTTATAAATATGATAAAATTTTATTTATCAAAAATAATTTTAAAAAAATGAAGAAATTATTGACTTAAATTCAAAAATTATATTTGATCATATGTAGACAAAAATATTTGATCAATTAGGGTTGGAAGGGCAATCAAAACACTCTATTTTGTTGTTAGCCCTATTGAAAACTAAAGTAAAGAGGAAACTTTGAATTGTAAAATGATTAGCACCATAAGATCTACAAATAAGTCACATAGCCCAAATCGTCAGTTAAGTAATTACCTCTCAGCGATGTTTACTTTCTTTAATTTTATGATAGAAAGATAGAAACTTTAAACAGCAAAATGATGATTTTTTGTGTATTAATATTAGAAAGATCATATTATAAGGAACATGTGTACTATGTTTCAAGTTAATAGGACTTCAACTTCATTAAATACTACCCTGACCAAAAACTTTAACCTGAAGTGGGACAAACTAACAGACGCACAGACCAGAAAACATAATGCCCATAAATGGGGCATAAAAAATATGCAGTATGATTGCTAAGGAGACAACAGCCCTAATAAGAACAAAATTTTAAACATCATCAGTTTGATATAGCTTCAATTATTGAACAAAACAAATGACATACAGTAAGCTATGAAAGGACCTGTGATAACAAAATTTGCTGACAAAAAAATCATTAATGATATGCCTGAAGGACTTTAAAATATTGAACTTGAATTGACTTTTCTTTGTAGGATACATACAAAATTTTGGAGGACAAATTGGTGAGAGTCTTAAAGACACAGATATGAAGATAAACAAGAGAAAAGCATGCCAAACATTATTACGAGTTTAAAGGACTGCCGACTTCCTGATATCTTTCAAACTGTTGTGTCTTTTGTTAAATTTAATAATGCAATATCACCTTTTGTATAGGCATACATCCTGCAAATCTTGTTGGTACCTTTTAGCTCCATTAACACAACCACTTTTTATAGTGCGTAGTAATTGCATATAATTATGCATTATTATTTATGACCATACCTGTCAATCTTAGTCTTTTCATTAGATTAAGAAATAATTTTAAAACAAGTTTTTGAATGGAATTTTATTTTCTATGTTTAAACTGTAAAATGCTTTTTGTCAAATATAGTATGTTGCAAAAGAGATGCAGTAGAGAGCAACCTTTATTTTTCTTAGAAAATACTTTTTTCAGAACTGTAATGAAAAGTATGGTTATAAACAAAATACATATCTTTTATGAATCATAATATTTCAACAAATGTTGGAAACAAATTTACATAAAAACTTTCTAAATGTATCAAAATTCTGTGTTGTAAAATCTTGTAGATTTTGTTTTCGGGATTTTTCCCAAAATGTTTAAGAAATCTGTAGCATAATTTTTGCTTGTAGATTTTATTTCGGGAAAAATCCCGAAATAAAATCTACAAGCAAAAATTATGCTACAGATTTCTTAAACATTTTGGGAAAAATCCCGAAAACAAAATTTTGGGTAAAAAATCTATGTAACAAATGTGTGCCTGATAATAGATTTATATTTTCGGTATTTTTCCCGAAATTATTAGTCATGAGTTCTAACATGTATACATTGGGTTTTTCGGGATAAATCCCGAAATATTTAAAGACGTCTGTGTTATACATTTTGCACTTAGTTTATTTTTGTCGGGATTTTTCCCGAAATGTGTTTCAGATCTGTTTGTCAAAACCCTTTGCCAACATATATATTATAAATAATCATGTTGAAAATGATTTCGGGACATTTCCCAAAAATAAAAAGTTGTCACATATACATCTTTACCACAAATATTTTAAAACTTTCATATATTTTGGGAAATTTCCCGAACATTAAATGTAAGTTTTATCAATTATAAGAATAAAAACATGGAATATTGTAAAAATTAAGTGTTTCTTTATGAAATCTGCATTCAGTTTATGGTAAACATTGAAAAAGATTATAAAAAGGAATAAAATGGATTTTACTCTTTTAAAATAGAGTCAGTTATACGTAATGTTTTATATGTATATTCATAATTGGAATGTATAATGTTATACAAGTGGTGAGACTTTAATAAAAAATTTTAATCTGAATATATAAACATGCTTCACAATTAAGATAAACGAATGAACAATAGATATAGAACTAAATTTATAAATATTGAGGCACGATTTAAAAAGCACAAAGTGTTAATCTGTTAAAAATAAAATAGCTCTTTATAACAAATTGTTCGTTTTCAATATTGCCTACTAATATGAAAACTCGTGGCATGTAAGTAAGGTATGGTCTTTTAAATATACTTGCGAAAAAATAAAAACCGGAAAGATAATAAGAAGGTCGTAATTGTGCTCATTACAAACCTAGAAGTGAAAGATGTTTTTTTAATCAATAGACAATAAATAGATTTGCACCAGTTTGCACCTGTCCTAAGTCAGGAATCTGATGTTCAGTAGTTGTCATTTATTGATGTGGTTCATAAGTGTTTCTCGTTTCTCGTTTTTATATAGATTGGACCGTTGGTTTTCCCGTTTGAATGGTTTTACACTAGTATTTTTTGGGGCCCTTTATAGCTTACTGTTCGGTGTGAGCCTAGGCTCCGTGTTGAAGACCGTACTTTGACCTATAATGGTTTACATTTATAAATTTTGACTTGATGGAGAGTTGTCTCATTGGCACTCATACCACATCTTCTTATATCTATTGAATTACATTTGAGAGGTGAAATGATCACTTATATTTCTGTATAAGTGTGTCCTTGTTGTAATCGTAGAATTAATGTATTCCTGAATATTTATCATTCCTCTTTTTTCTGTATTCCTATATTGACGTACTTATTATTTTGATGTCGACACGCACGTAAAAGGAAAAGAAATTAGTCATTGTGTACATAGTTTTAATAGATGCATATTATATTTTGGTAAAAAAAAACATTAACATTTATACCGACATTTAAAATAGCTTGTAATTAAAAACATTTTTTGTTAAATAATAAAATTGATATAGATGAGCTTGACATTTGTTGAATTCATTTAGTAAACAGTTTCGTCTTGCTAAAACTTGTAATTAAAGTAACAGCTCAATGAACTTTTAAACCTGTGTAAAATTGTAATACCGGTCACTGGTTAAAATGTGTGTTATTTGTGTAAAAGCAGCAAACGACAAATGAAAATTGTAGTGGGGTTACGAAAGGATTCTCGTTATGTCCGCATGTAAAATAATTCTTGCAATAAATGAACATTTGACGAACTGGACTGGCTATTAAGCCCTTGCACAGTCGGCCCTGGCCCAAAAGAAATATTTAAAAAAAAAACCTTATTTTTATATTTGCGGCATTCAAAAACGTTTATAAGACCAAAAGGTAACTTAAACATTGTAAAGCAGGTCGGATTAAATGTTTCTGTCATATAATTGTGTAAGGCATATTTTAGCGATAATTATTAGATAAAAAAATAATTGGCTATTCTAACTTCCCAAGTTTAATCTAGGTGCTCTCGTAGGCCACGTTTAATATTCAAATAAATTTCATTGGTCGGGATTTCATAACGTGTTATATGAAATTATCTTGAAAATAATTGCGGAAAGGGCTGTTAAAGTGCGAGAAGGAAACACTTTTCTTTTGCGGAAACGTGAACGAAGGAACGTGCTACAAATAAAGACCTGCGATTGTTTGTCAATAACTCAAATTTACAAAATAGTAAAATATAACTGATGATCAATGTCAAAATTATTGGAAAGTTTTGTGATCATGACACCACCTATGTTATGTATTATAAATACTGAATTTGTCAATTATACCACATCTTCTTATTTGTATATTAATCATGTCAAAATACGAAAATGAAACGAATAGTGAAGTATTGTGTCCATGCATGACGATATCAAAGTCGCGTACATATACGAAGAGAAGATGTGATAAAGACGTAAAGAGACAGCAACTCAACCAGACAACATACCAGAATGTGAACAGTTAGCTCTTGTGTGCATCATTTCCTTGGGATTTGACTTTAAAAGATATTACTACTTTTGCCTGAACATACCGGAATCGTTACTATTTTCTCGGAAAAGTAAGGTATTTATTTCCGGAAACGTAGACTTATAGCGGAAGCGTATTCTTTTTCCCGGGAAAGTAATGCCAAATTTTATATGAGCAGTGTATTTGTTTTGATGTCAGTATATAAAGCATTAACTAGTGTTAATGTCTATGGATGTATTAGTTACAGTTGCATACTAATTGAGAGATCGTCCTGTTTGATGTTCTTCGTGTGGAAATTATTCTTGCTTCAGCATGCATCTTTACTTTGTTCCTCTAAAGAGATCCTCATTTACCCTTACATTATAAAAGTTTGTGGACTCGTATGTAGTTAGGGAATGGCACTCTCCATGTATCGTACCTTAAAAAAAAAACTTTCGTATATTTTACGTTTCAGAGTCCAATATGCATGTTGAATTTTACTCAGAAAATAGAAAGTTGATATCAGCGCGGGTTATGCTTAAAGTTAACCTTTTATTCTATATGTCAGATAACCTACTTGTGTTTATGTTGGATTGCTGTCTGATTGACGAATAGCCGTAATTTTATCCCTATATTTTTTTTTTTTTTAGGGATGCATCCAATCGCACCTTTTCATTTGAAATATATTTCCGTGGCGTAACCTCAACAGATTAGTTACTTCAATAAAAAAAATGTAAGCGAAAATGAAACCTCTTCTCGCATGTTGCTCTTTGTGTAATTGTTCTCTTCGACAAAATTAAATATAAAGAAGCCACAATTTGGTTCCTAAATAGATATTTTTTAAAACCCGGGGCCTAAAGCTAGGTAAAGCCTATCTCTTGATAAAGTTTCTTAAATTCGACAACTTTTAGATACCATGCGAGGGCTCAGTCTGTATAGCCAGCCAAGGTCGTTAAAACTTTTATCATCCTTGTAGAGATTTTTGAAAATACGATGGTTTTGCCTTTTTCGAAACTAAAACATGATCAAATATAATTGGTGGCCTTCTATTTTCATGTTGTTGTCTCTTTTACATATTCCCATTTCCATTCTTAATTTTAGATAAAGTAAAAAATTATGATAAACAAATGTATTCTTGTTGTGAGATCAAAATACACTTAACAAGCCAGTGCGATAAAATTCCATTCGCTACTATGTAATATATATATCACGATATCTCAGTAGCATGGGTTCGAATCCCGGCGAGGGAAGAACAAAAAATTTGCGAAAGCAAATTTACAGATCTAACATTGTTGGGTTGATGTCTAGACGAGTTGTATATATTATATATAAGTCCTGTGTCCAAGTGAGAAATAACTACATGTGGTTTGTATATCAGGGGAGAATTGACAACGGGTGGTATGCATACTAAAATAATTATCGTCTTCCATTATACATGACGTTGTGGATGAAAATTATTGACAAAAGAATAAAGAAAACAGAAAATTACCAGACAAATATATAGAAAAGAAAATGATGAGGTACTAGAATATATGGAATAAAGAATGATCAGCAAAAGGTATAACGGATAGAAAAAATTGCCTAAAATGATAGAATACAGAAATAATTAATCCCCATTCAGACCCTCATAATCTGACAATGACATTTAGCTTTAGGGCAATTATGGGCAAACGACCAACAACACGGTGTTTTTTTTACGAAAGTTTACATACAAGCTAATTTTTACAAAATCAACTTGAATATGTAATAAAAATTATATCTATATCTTCATGTGTTGAATTTTAAAGATAAATGGGTTTGAAGTTTTCGACATTTACTAAAAATTTCGGTTGATTGCACATTTCTGTCTCCTTAAATTTTGTTTCAAAAGATAAAATATGCGGATTTCGATAAAGAGATAAGGAATATCTTTGCTACAAAATTGGGCTCTACATTTGTGTAACAATCCTTATTAAAAATCCAATTTGTTAAAAGAAATTGATTTTAGAAGAAAAAAAAACTGCATTTTTGTCGTTTATTTATCTAGTTGAAAACAGTCGGTTATTTCTTCATAAAAGTTGGAACGAATAATCTTCATCAGAGACATATAGTAATTGTAATTTGTATGGGGTATTACATGTACGTTTCCGCATTTTTAGCAAAAATCCAGTTCACGTTTCCACATTTTCGTGCATTACTTTTCCGAAATAAATAGATACCACTTTTCCGCATTTTTACCTGTATTTCACCTGTAAAAATGGTAATAATGATATATCAGTATAAGACTTTATTATCAAATATGGTCATCTCCTCCCGACACAGAAACCAAAGAACCACAACTGGGCCGGAATCGTTTCTCCCAGTTCTATGCATGTCACACAATTATATTTATTTTATGGACGTTTTGCAGAAGATCCAAACAACAACTTACATCAAAATTCGGTCTTTATCAGCAATAGCACAGTTCGTAAAAGTGATCGCGAACATGCTGAGGTTAGACTTTATAAAGTCAGTTGGCTACAAGTTTACCGCTTTAAACTGTGCTACGTGTACTGTATAATAGTATACTGACGCTTAAAATATATATAAACTTTTAGTGCTGAACATTGACTTTTAATTGATATATGACCATGTGTGATTTTCATCATTTTAAGTTGATACATTTGTAGTTTCATTTTAGTCATAAAGACTTATCCTGCTCGAAGTCCTACTTCCACCCAGTTGGTGAGTAAGGGGCGGGGGCAGGGGGGCATACATTAAAATTTAAATGCGGAAACGTAAGTAACCTTTAATAAAATCAATGTAAAACAATGCGGAAAAGAGTACTATAAAAATGCGGAAACGTAAGAATTTTTATGCGGAAACGTAAAACGCCGAATTGTATTATATGTCTCTGTCATCATACAGTATCGTGCCAAACGCCATTTTTAAAGAGGGGTCCATGTTCTCGTTTTAAGCTAATGGTTAAATCTCGAAAAGCTGCATCTTTTTCCGATATTTCACAGTTTGATGTCGCGAAAATAACATTTTATGGCACAGCATTTAATCAATTAATGTGTCGATAAAAGAACGAATTCTACAATATATAAAATTCTGTCAAAAATCATTTCCTGGGTCAATATTATAAAGTTCATCCGAAAAGTGATAAGACTGATAATAACATACTAATTCAATTTCATGCAATTAGGTTTTAATGCTAAAAGTTTTAGAAGAAAGAGTTAAATGTCTTCCTTAAAATATTTAGATTAATTCTGCGAAAACATCAGAGAGAGATAAAACAAAAATGCATGCAACCAATTGAATAAAATGGAGAATGGAAATAGAAAATGTGTCCGACAACAATCCGACCAAAGAGCAGAAAAGGCATATAAGGCACAAAATGTGCACCACAATTGAGTTACCTTGTTTTGTAACCCCCATTGACATAATAGTTACATTGGTTACAATGGTTACACTCATACAAACTATCATAAATCCTATTATTCAGAAATTCTTTTGGGGGATCGTTAATGTACGTCCAGTGGCATATATATTATGCATGTCGGAACAGGAAAATTGACATAAGGTACTATTAGAACCATGTTCACATTATTATACATTAGACATATGTCTCTGATTATACTCAACAATTGTGATGATGACGAATTTCTTAAACTGTTCGAAATAATCTAACCGAAAGATAAATCTGTAATTTTACTGTGTCCATAACTTTGACGAACCAAATTAAAGCGAGTAATACTTTGACCTGTTTTTAAATCAGATTGGTTCTAAATGTTTCTCTCGTATATTCAACATGTATATACATGTATATATTCTAAATTGTGACTATCTATTATTATTATAGTTCCATAACATTCTTTCAAGACGTATAAATCAATGATCGACAAGTGCGTACATTTTGTGAAATCAATTATAATGTGTATGTTTCAAATGTCCATATCTATTGACAACGAGTATATACCCTTGGAAAATATGCAAATAGATTTTTATTTTATCAAATCTTTTTTTGGGAATTATTAAGATTTTCATAAATATCATTCTTAACACCAGAAACGTTATTTATAAACAAGCGTATAAGTAATGACTATAGTATATCACTATCGGACACGCAAGACAAAGATGTATATTACACCTGATATTTTCAAAATGGAAAGTTATCGGCCGTGTACACTGATCAATACCCTCAGAGGTCAAGT
This sequence comes from Mytilus coruscus, assembly GCA_017311375.1. Taxonomy (NCBI): domain Eukaryota; kingdom Metazoa; phylum Mollusca; class Bivalvia; order Mytilida; family Mytilidae; genus Mytilus; species Mytilus coruscus. Next base: position 36,013 of record JAASAO010001165.1, read on the forward strand.
GATGCACCAACTTGTAATTGTGTAATAAGAGTTTAAAGTCCGACAGGAAATCGCTTGAATACCTGGACGTGTCACCTCACAATACATCTTGGAACAATTTCTTCAGCCATGCTGGTGAACAGATAAGGGAAGGTCCGAATTTATTTAAAGAAGTTTACAAAACCGTTTTACATAGTGAAATTATGAACAAACTAGACTTTCAAAAAACATTTCTACACGGAACACTTATTTATGACTTTGAACTTTGACTTTTTAACTAATTTCCATTAATATGACTTTTTCAAAACTTAATAAAAATTAGTTTCAAAACGATTCCTTATTTAAAATTAAAAAAATATGTTATTATTTTAATGTGGCACGCGCTCTTCTTGTGTAATGTCTAATCATCTTGTTAATTGATCAATAAATCTTTAAGAAATAAATTCAACCTAAAAATAATAATTCTTGTGTTTTCGTAATTAGAAGAGATAAAGAGGTATTGATCTTATGCCAGCGTGCATTCCATCTACGTTAGACAAACGCCATACATACGCCACCATCCGTTACTTGAACTCCCGATACACGCTTATGCACGCTTCTCGTACGCCCAATGCACGCTTAAAGCTCGTTGTACTCACAATACAGATATGATTGACAAGTTGAATGCATCCAAAATTACTAGCGTGTTGGCAGCGTACATGATTTTTAACACGCCCGGCATACGTCGGAGCTAAACGCTGATGTGTGACGCCGGTATTAAAGTCATATGAAACCTAAAATTAAAAAATATGCATATGTTTTTTTATAACAAAATGGATAGTTGTCATTATTAAACTTATGTACAAGTGTTATACAAGTGCTCAATATCCATGCTTCTTTGTTGCTTGATTTGTTTGACAAAAAACATCAGATAATATAATATCTTGTGGAAAAACTACATTTGAAGGTACGTTTATTTTTTATTCATAACACTATCCCATCATGGGCTTGGCCCAGTTAAAGGAGCTTATTGCACAAAGGCGGCCTAGGTGGTGTTTAGAAGCTCTCGTTAATTCAGTCTCCTGATATAAAGGCTCCAAGGCAGCCCATTTGTAGAAATACCGTAAAGGACCTCCTTAGTGCACTAAGAATAAGAAAATGTGCACTAAGGACCTGGTGGAATGATACAGCTGTCACAAAGGACATGGCATATAGAAATAGACTTTGTAAAATACATTATTTCAAATTGTATGATCATATCTTTTGTGAGGGGTCTTTGTAATTAGAAAGTTATTTTATGTTTTATCGACACGCGCCTTTATCAGATGAGTGTCACCTGTGTAATCGATAGAAATTCATGTTCGCTCAACCTTGACCGTTTAGAATCCACTTTGTATACTGATTAAACATGTAAAATTGAAGATGAGAAACATATTATATTAGACTGTCCTTTATATGCAGATTTACGTGAACGTTTATTTTATGAAGTTAAAAGAAGTAATGGTGATTTTAGTATTTTATCTGATGATGATAAGTTTATACATCTTTTAAAAGTACTGTTTTTGGTGTGGTTGACAAGACCTGCTGTAATATTCTAAGTAGAAGAAATTGTTTTTATATGCTTGATTGATAGTGATGTTTTACAGACCTGAAATATTTTATAGACATGATAAATGCAGTTATATATGTGTTTTTGTATTTCTGTCTGCTATATTTTTACTTCTATGTAATAGCGTACTTCATACTCTTATTTTAGCTCACCTTGCGTCCGTCGTCGTTAGCTTTTACAAAAATCTTCTCCTCTGAAATCACTGGGCCAAATTTTAGTTATAGAACTTTTAATGGGTACACATACTAGATTTACTAAGGATAAGATTATAAGAGTTTTATTTAGAAGCAAGAATCTATGGTTTATATTATTTTTAAATGCATCAGCGTTATATTAATAACATAATTGAATTTTATAATTATATAAAATACACATATGGCGGAGAATGACAATAAAAACAATGACATCCGTAATAAAGGTTTCTTTCATAGAAGACAATTTAATATGATTATTAATTCTCTTTTGAAAATAATATTTCCTCTTGAAGTCTTTCTATATCACTTCTATAATCGGGTTTTGAAGAATATGTTTTACTCTCAAATGTCTTTCAAGGTATAATGAAAGTATGTAAACTATAGAGTTGTAAATGTGGAAATGAAATCTCAGAAGCATTTTTTTCTCAATTTCTATCTCAAAACTGGCTTCTTTAAAAAAAAAACATATATTTTTTCGTTAAATAATCAAGAATTTTCTCAATATACTGCTGAAATTTACCCCAAGGAACTTACTTTAAATAAATCAAATTTAAACGGTAATAACTGTCCTTTCCTAGATTTAGATATTTCGGTTTTAAACGGGAAACTGCACACTAAAATTTACGACAAAAGGGACGATTTTTCGTTCCCTATTGTTAATTTTCCATTTTTAGATGGTGATGTTCCTTTGGCACCATCTTACGGTGTTTATATTTCACAGCTCGTTCGCTATGCCCGTGTCTGTTGTGACGTTTTTGATTTTAACGAACGTAATTTATGTATTACTGGTAAATTATTAAACCAGGGATATCGTTACCATAAATTACTTAAAACCTTTACTAAGTTTTTCCATAGATATAAAGATTTGGTTTTGAAGTTTGGTTGTACCTGTAGAAAACTTATTTCAAACGGGATAGCACATCCTCATTTTTACGGAAATGTTGTTAACCGTGCCCGGAAATTTAGAAATGATCCTTGTAAACTTATCGCTCCTTTAAATAAACTTATTCTAAAAGGTTACCAATTCAACACTGTAATAAGATCATTGAATATTGTTTTATTGGTATAAATATTGATTTTGTTATCAGTAAATTAAAAGCAAACTAAATATTACTAGTATGTTATATACATATACACATTCATGGATCTACAATCTGTCGATACCTGTATCTTGGCATTGCACAAGGTCATGTTTTTCTCTGACTGTTTATGACGTCTTTACACTAAATCCATTGGATGTTGGATGTGTACGGATTGATAATTTAGTCTTAGATGCATGATTTTTTATTAGTTGTTAGTGGCTTTGAACTAGCTGTCAGATAACTGCGAGTACTCTCAGATCTGTTCCTAGTGTCTTTTGTTGTTGGGATGTACAAGTACCCTGCCACGTCCACTTGTATTTTGTCCATCTGATGAGTTAAGCCTTTTTCAACTGATTTTTATAGTTCGTTCTTATGTTGTACTGTTATATCACTGTCCCAGGTTAGGGGGAGGGTTGGGATCCCGCTAACATGTTTAACCCCGCCACATTATGTATGTATGTGCCTGTCCCAAGTCAGGAGCCTGTAATTCAGTGGTTGTCGTTTGTTTATGTGTTACATATTTGTTTTTCGTTCATTTTTGTACATAAATAAGGCCGTTAGTTTTCTCGTTTGAATTGTTTTACATTGTCATTTCGGGGCCTTTTATAGCTGACTATGCGGTATGGGCTTTGCTCATTGTTGAAGGCCGTATACGGTGACCTATAGTTGTTAATTTCTGTGTCATTTTGGTCTCTTGTGGACAGTTGTCTCATTGGCAATCATACCACATCTTCTTTTTTATAATTATTAAAGCAATTTCCTTCAAAACAAAATAAAACAAAGGCAAAGTAAACATAAAATTCAATTTTTAATTTTCTTTCATCAGCTTGAAATTATAACACCCTAAACCGTTAGGTTTATTCAACAACTATCATTAGTAACGATCAAAAGAAGATTGTTATTTGGATATGGTTGATTGAACTTAATGATTGGGAATTTGCAATAAGCCGTTAGTCACGTGCCGAGTGGCACGCGCTGATTAAAAGGTCATTTTACTTCAAAATTACAATATCTATTGATACCAAACTTTATATTCATGAGTTATATACTCATATCCTCTTATATCCATGTTCTTTGTGGTCTTAAAATATCGTTTTAGTGTCCTTAGTGCACTAAGAAGTCCTTTGCGGTATATCTACACACCGTTTCATTTTAAAGATACTATATGTTTTTGAATTGTTTGCACATTGAACACAAACAAATCTAAAAAAATAAGGAGATGTGGTATAATCTCTCGTCAAGAGACCAAATAACACAGAAATTAACAACTAAGCGTTTTTTTGCCTTCTGCTATACATCTGACGGTGACATTTAGCTTTAGGGTAATTTAGTGACCAGAGAGAAGAGATATAACCTTATGTAGAAAAATCATTTGAAAGGTAAACATTATTAGGGTCATCCGGGATGATGAAAATACTTTAGATACACAATGTATTTCTTTTTAATTTATGCCATTCAATTTTGATACTGCAAGTTTTTAAATCAGTAATATCTTATGATTCAAATTAGCGTTAGGCAAACTATAAGCAATGTGTCAGTATTTCAATTAGTTATAAGTTCTAACGAGTGACATTGGCCGATCTGAGCTGTGATACTTTTAATTATTTAGTTTGATTTTTAGATGTTCTGTTATAATACTCAAAGTGTTTTTGACATTTGAAATAATAATAATTCGAACTTAACTATTCATTTTCTTACTAGCGTCAACAACTGGTAAATGCCAAATGTGTTGGTAATTCGTATATACTAGTAAAATTAGAAGATACGGGGATGTCGTGTGACTCGTGTCTGTGGATTGGATATTAGGAAGTGATAATGAAATGATATCCTCAGGCCTAGACCATGTTTAATACACGTGATTTGCGTTATCGTTATATCCGAGACAGTCCATGCGAAAAGGTACAAAAAGTCTCGTTGAATTTTACAGATTACGATATTAAAGTTCGATAAAATATTTTCAAAAAACTATTTCTATTAATGTCAACATTCATAAAATTGTGAATTTATGTAGACAGTAATCGTAGATCAGCGAAATATAACGACTGAATTATTCGGGTTACACCACCTCTATATTCTGTTATCTAGTTTTTTTTTTTGCCTCGCTTCTTATTAACTTAGTTTCCTCATAATTCTCAAATCTGTAAACCCAATTCATATATTTATAAATGGTGGTCCCATTTATAGCCTCATACATGTAAATGATAATTGAAACAACTTGAAACAAACAACACACAAATATTAGTGTATGCATGGGCTTTTAGAGAAATATTAGTCCCCGATTCTGTTAAAATGTAGATCTTAATAAGAAAACAATAGCAGTTTATCTATGATTTCACCTTTATTCTTAATAAAATGTCAATTCATTCTTTTCTGGATTTAAGGGAGGGGGAGAGAGAATGATGGGCGGAGTTTTATTTTTTTTTTTGACAAATTGCTTATTTCCTTTAAATATAAGGGACGAAAAATACTTCTTTTCGTTAAAAAATCTTGTTTCATTGTATTAAAATAAATAGATTAATTTGTTGCTGAATAATTTCACAAAAAGACAATTCGAAAAAATATGAACATGTTTAACCTCGCCGCATTTTGCGCCTGTCACAAGTCAGGAGCCTCTGGCCTTTGTCAGTCTTGTATAATTTTAATTTTAGTTTCTTTTATATATTTCGGAGTTGAGTATGACGTCCATTATCCCCATTTTCATTCCCAATTTCATGTACAAGAACATTAAATGTGAGTAATCTATTTTTGTATGAAGACATGTTCCATATATTAATACAGCATCAACATTCTCAAAACTAATGTTTAGGCACTTGCTGATTTTCTTTGATATTGCCGAAAATCGGTGAACCGTAAGGCACGTGTCAAAGAACATATCTGATTACACTATTAACTTGAAATAATGAAAAAAATAATTATTTTGCATGAGAAAATAACCCATTAGATATGTTTGCCATAATAATAAATTGGGACTTATTATTGTTTTTTTTTTTAATTCAACATCTATAGTTGAAAATCTTAGGTGTACATCGGTTAATTGAATGATAGAATATAGAAATTGTTTTATTTTTTCTTGAATAAAAAATGTCCCCTTTCGAGATTGGTCATTACATAAGTGTGTGCTAAATTTTGGAGACCGAGGACTAACAGACTACGAACAGCAAAAGTGGATACAATATTTGATATGCATGAAAGAACGTTGGACACACAATAATGATTTCACTGAAAATTTCAACTAGCACATGATACCCTATGAATTTATTAACATACTTGAACTCTTCTAAGGAATATAATTCTGGACAAAACAAATTCAGTATATGTTAAATGGACAAACAAACAACAGCACTCATTGATGGATACACTTGCGGCTTAATTCATTTTAAAGCACAATTTGAATGATTGATTAATGGTTGTTTAACGTCCAGTGGCAAACATTTCATACATGTTCAATGCGAGAAGTCGTTTCAGAAATAGATTATGAAGTATAAGGTATACCAAAATGTTAAAATGTTATCATCGTTTAGCAAAAGGAAATTTTCTTAGCTATTAGAATTGGTGCGTCAATATTTTCTTACAAACTTATATCTTTTGCTTTAAAATTTACACATACATGGTTCTGGTCTTATTAAAACAATGTCACTTAAGTCTCGAGAATTATTCGTATATTTGGGCTTTTGAACTCCGCTGCATTTGTTTGCACCTGCCCTAACCTGCTGTTTAGTGGTTGTTGTTTGATTATGTATTTCAAAAGTCGAATATATAGACCGTTAGTTTTTCCGTTTGAATGGTTCTACACTAGTCACTAGGCACCTTATAGCTTGCTGTTCGGTGTTAGCCAAGACTTCGTGTTGAAGGCAGATGAGTAAAATTGTATAGTTTTACACGTATGAATTTAGTAATGACTAGCAGAGCACTATCAGACTTAAGACAAACAGTGTTGCTGTATATTTGGTATCCGGTATACGAGTACGGGGTGCATTTAAAACTGTTTAAGCTAAACGAAATTTTAATTTTCCAGGTGAATTAGACCAAAAAAAAAAGATATGTTTTAATGTTCGGGACGGAATTGGTTCAATTAAATTTGCTTAACGTACCGTGGTAAATATTATTGCATATTCTCGACAAAATTACATTTTTGATCAGACGATACCTTCATATAGATTAATGTTCGCGTACAATATCCATTGGCATTCATCATGCATGCTCAGTTTGGTACCTTTATTGGCTATTAAATGACTACCAGCTTTCTCGTTTTATTTCAAGCAAAATATTTTTTTTTATCACAGTCACTTTTTTTTATATCAAGAGCTGCTGCGTGTAGTTAGATGGACTATGCTTGCTGCCCATTGTACGATGTGAAAATATCTTTCAAAATGGTTTAGTTCAAATCGTAATATCATTAATTTTATGGTCCATTTAGAAAGATGGTTATATTGTTTATAGGACGAACCATTAAATCGTTGCTGAAAAGCTACAAACCCCATATATGAAATGTAATCTATCGACGTTCCCTTTATTTCGCATTCTGAATACCATTTTATAAAATATAGTTTGATGAGTCTTTTAACGATAATCGAATTAAGTCGTTGAATGGCCCCCTTTAATCTACATAACCAAAATTATTGTGTAGCTATTCTTCAACATTACTGACATTTATCATGTATATAGGAGTATAGTACTGTTTGTACATATAGATGGTTATTGTACTTTAGCAGATTCTTAAATCATCAACACCGGACTTAATTTCAAAATTACATTTTACAGAACGTTCTGAGAAAACATCAAATACGATAATTCCAAACCTCATCTTGAACTACATTTTGTAAATCAATTTTTAGAAATTTACCTGTGACGTCATTTTGTGGCGTCAATCTAGTCGTGTGATAGACAATGCGTGGTTCTGTTGTGCTGTTTTTATGTGCTTCCCTAGGTTGTTTTACGTGTTCGTTTTTTTATTCTGTGGTTATTCAGAACTTCGGTGTTGACATGAATATCAATTATATGGTCATTTTTATAAATTTACTGTTTGCAAAAGTATGAATTATTCTAAATACTAAGGATTTTCTTTTCCCAGGCATAGATGATCTTAGCTAAATTTGGCACAACATTTTTGGAATTTTTCAATGCTCTTTAACCTTATACTAGTTTGGCTTTTTGACTATTTTGATCTGAGCGTCACTGATTAGTCATATGTAGATGAAACGCGCGTCTGCCTCTGGCGTATTAAATTGTAAGCCTGCTATTAGCATGTTGTAATGTATTATTGCATTGTTTCTTTGTGTATTTCTCTGCCCTGAATGATTTTGCATTTATTTGTTCTGTAGTCCTGTCATGTAATGTTGTCTTTTTAGTGTTATATTTAACATTGCCATAAAAGCACGAGGTTTGGCTAGCCACAAAACCAGGTTCAACCCAAATTTGTTTCTTAAAATGTCCTGTACCAAGTCAGGAAAATGGAAGTTGTTATTTTATAGTTCGTTTCTGTGTGTGTTACATTGTTACATGGCCTTTTTTGTTTGTTGCACTTAACTGTTTCTGTTGTTTCGTTGTTTTCCTCTTATTGTTTATGTGTTTCCCTAGGTTTTAAGTTTGTAACCCGGATTTGTTTTCTCTCAATCGAATTATGACTTTCGAACAGCTGTATACTACTGGTGCCTTTATTAATCAAAGACTGAACAAGAAGGAACTGGTTAAAAAATCATGAGGACGTATCCAAACCTGTTAATAAGGCAAAATCATTTTTATTCGGAAAATACTCAAATATTAAAACAGTTTGTTTTGGTCAGCAATACGTTCAATTATTATCGTTACTTTTTGAAAGGTTAGCAACCAATTTACTATTAAAACATTTCTCGGTGGTGTATACCTAGTATAATAGTATAATATTGTAATACATGTACTTGTGAATTGTTATTTCCAAATATATAATACAAGTAAAATTTAACAAAACAAACAAATAGAACGCAACGAACCTGAATATGTGCTAGCTTTTAAAGAGAGCTGGAAGATACTAAGGGGATAATCAACTCATAAGTCGATGACAAACTGATAATGTCAAAGCAAAAAACTGAAAACAACCAAAAGACAAACATCAGTATACAAAACACAACACGCAGAACTATGGGTTGCTCACATACACGTCATTTGGTCTTGTATTGAACGTTGTCTCACCCCAACATTCTTATCCGTATCATAAACGGTTCATGAAGAAAAGAAAAGAGCAATTGAATCGTTTGATACATAACAATAAATTGTTGTCAGCATTATATAATTAACTAGGGAACCAACTTTGTGCCTCATGTCGACCAGAGTCGCTATCAGTTCTTCCATACCAATTCTAAGTATTTCAATTTGTTCAGTCATGTTCATGTCCTCGAGGATATACTGATTACAAATTTGCATGACTAACATTGTCTTGGATTATGTTATAAAAATTACCTTCGTATAATATTGATAATTCGATCATTCTATGTCAAAATACCTGCATTTCATATTGATTTTCAGAATATGTGAATATTTAAATACTATCTTTTATCGGTTTCGATTTTGGAAAACCATATTTTTCCTAAGGAAATCTATATATTTTTTAAAACTTGTTTTCTTGTTAAATATATTAGTAACGTTACCAATAACATTGATTAAATAAAGTTGGTCACTCCTTTAATAGACGTTGAACTTTAAAGGAAAGAATTTACATATCTGCGCGTGAAAATAACCTCATCAAAGATACCAGGATTGAAATGTTGTGTTTTCGCCAGACGTGCGTTTTGTCTACAAAAAGTCTCATCAGTGACGCTCGAATCACGAAAAAAGCTAAAAAGGCCAAAAAATACGGAGTTGAAAAGCATTGGGGGACCAAAAATTCCTAAAAGGTTTGCCAAATACAGCTGATGTAATCTAGTCCTGGGTTAGAAAGAAGCCTAACTAATTCAAATTTAAAAAGTTTGAAATAGGTTATTTATAATAATCAGATATAGGAAGATGTGGTATGAGTGCCAATGAGATAACTCTCCATCCAAGTCACAATTTATAAAAGTAAACTATTATAGGTCAAGGTACGGTCTTCAACACGGAGCCTTGGCTCACACCTAATAGCAAGCTATAAAGGGCCCATAAATGATAATTCATGTCAACACAGAGGTGCTGACTACTGGCATGGGCTGGCGATACCCTCGGGGAATACAAATTTAACCAGCAGCAGTGGCTTCGACACAGTGGTTGTAAATAAACTCATCATAGATACCAGGATTGAAATTTTGTATTTGTGCCAGACGCGCGTTCCGTTTAAAAAGATCGAGAAAAAATTCTAGTATCTGCTTTAAACCTTATTTGATCTTTTGAAGTCTTATATGAACAGAAAAATGGGTGTTATTGGCCAAGATATTTTACCATGTATCGTAGGGAAAAAAACAAGAAGTCCGAACATTTGACACAAATTCTTTAACCTAATATTCTTAAGTTCACACTTAAGGACTGCTTTTAAAATATTATTTTGTCGCAGATATCGTTATGATTGATTTTGTTATGGTTGCTGTTTTTTCGGCGTTTTGCTATTCTAATAGTTTTTTTGCCAAACATGCAACAATAGATTAACATCGTCATTTCAATGCAATAATTTTGCTCATCTTATTGGCTGTATACAGTTTCTCCTTGTATTTTAAAGTTATTGCAAAGAAAGTGCAATCATGGTCATTTTAGGGCAAAAACTACTATAAATTATAAACTGCGAATTTCAGCAATGGTTAATTATATGTAGACTTTGTCTTGTTTATCTTACTTTGATGTTTACAGGTTTTTGTATCTACTACAACGTTGGCATAAACGATAACAATTAATAAAAATCATATTGAAAAAATAATACCTCCTGCGATTTTGACAAAAAAATATAGATCTTGTCTTGATGAGCATTTAGCTATTTAAAGTTTCTCATTATTTATTATAGTTTTCAACGTAATATGAATATGCACAAACCTTAAATAAAAATCGTATGTGCATTTTTTGGCAATAACTCCTTAACGTGTCAACCAATGATTTCAGTTGTGTTGGGGTTTTATTGATTTGTTGATCTTGTCGTGTAGAGGATTTTTGCATTTTAAAATTTCGCTCTTAGTGATCAATTTTTTTGAAGAATTTATTTAAAAATAAATGTTATTAATGGCAAACAATATTATTATCCATCATTCTTTTGCTAAATATTATTTAGATTTTATCCAGAAAGCATCTATAAAAAGTCAAAAAAAAATATGCTTATTGATAAATAGAGAAATTGCGTTCTGCTTGGAAATATTGTTACAGAATTTTAAAACCATATTCGTGTGGGAAAGAACTAATTTAATGCACTGATGAAATATACTTGCTGTCCATCGTACGATGTGAAAAAAAATCATATAAAATGATTCAGTTTTATTTGTTATTATAACATTAATTGTGTGGTTCTTTTAAAAAAATAATTATATCATATGAAGAACTAAACAGTAAATCATTATTTCGAAACCCAATATGTGTTATTTGATCTATTGTCGTTCACTATAATTTAAATTCTAGATACCGTTTAATTAACTACAGTTTAATTTGTATAGGGTTTTGCACTGATCATCCTATCAAGTTGTTGGTTGTCGTCGATTTACTGTTAAACATAAATCCATTTATAAGCACATTTTATATTGAAAAATGTAATACTTGACTTTGTAGTTGTATCATATAAAGTCAAGAAGACCTGAATTCACGAATACGTTTATTTGAACATTAGAGAATCTCCATTCATTCATGATAGTGCCCAATTGTTAACATTCGTTTGAAAGAAGAGTTAAAACTAGCACTACGTTGTAACAAATAAAAGGGCCAATGTCCTGTGAATCTATTCAACTAAAGACAATAGTTTGCAAATATTTTTTTCACTATACTTAAGTGTTATAGAAGCATAGCGCTATTGTTTAGTATTTTTACTATTCATACTTCGGCACATTGTTGAATTATCAGCAAAAGAATATATCTTAAACATGTTAAAACAATGATTTGACAGAATATTTTTGGCAAATGTTGAGCATTTATATTTCCAAAGACTCAGTGTACAAGAATGACATATTTAACAAAAATAAGAATTATGGAGTCGAATCCAAACTTCTTAATCAGGCCAATAAATTTTGGTTGGGAAAATGTCCAAATATTCAGGTATCAAAAAGTAGTTGTGTCTGTATTCAAAACGTTTAATAATTATCGTTACTTGTTTTTATAAAAATAACATTGCCGATTAAACGTTATCTCGATTGTGTACACGTTGTATTGTAACTTTAAACTATTGAGTATAAACAAAATATACAATACAAGTATATTAAACATATTAGCAACAAATAAAACGGAATAAAACAGAAAATATGCTAGCTTTTTAAAGAGAGGCAGAATATACGAAAGGGATATTATAATTCAAAAGTCGATGACAAACTGACAACGTCCGTGCAAAAAAAAAAGAAAAACGATCAAAAAACAATCAATAGTATACAAAACTAAACATACAAAATATAAACTACTTGTATGTTGCTTACATCCACGTCATGTGGTCATTATTGGAAAGTTTTATCCTCCCCACTTTCATATCTTTATAAACATCAGGTCCTTATGAAAAGAAGGGATCCTCTGTTTTGTGTGACACATTACAACAACGATAGAACAATAATCTGTGTTTTTTTCTTTACATTTAGAAGAAACCCCTCAAAGTTGTCTGAGTACTTGCTTACCGAACTAACACAAAGAACATAAAAGTACATTAAATTAAGCCTTTTCAGAAAAACAAACTGTTGTATGTTTTTAGTATTTTTGTCATTTCTTCAGAACTCTTTATGAATGAAATAAGTCTGATTTGATTACAATGAACCCTAACACGAATGTGTTATAAGTTCTTTTTTTTTCTAAAATATACTTAAACATGTTAAATATTTACGTTCTAGACCGATCTTGTTTTTAAACCAACGATATGGAAAGAAAGGTATAAAACAATAGGTCTTACGAATAAAACAGATTCCGCTAAAGGTGTACCCCACCCGGGGAATAACAACCTGAACTTAAGCATAGTTGTATATTTGTTTGAACTGAAACTGTTTATCAAACAATAGTGATATATCACAATACTCCAACAATATTAAGTGAGCCCCTTTTGATTTTTTCACTGTCAGGTTTCAAAACCCATGATAAACATTGTGCTTGACGTTTTAATAATTTAACAATCTGAAGTAGATAACCTTTTATTTGTATTATTTGTTTTCTTCAGATCTATCCTTCTGAGATTATTAATGAAGCCACGTGGCATTTCCCTGCTGGCAAATGTACTTGAAATATTCATTAAAACTGAAAAAGGGTAGAGCTGAATGTAAACACAATGTTAATTGAGAACAACCAAGGGTACTATTCAAATTATAAAAAAATGTTATATACATTAACTTAGGCAAAGGAAAACAGATTATGTAGAAATTTGAAATCATCACTGCACGAAATCCTCGATTTACGTACCTATGCAAATATTTGGTAAACCTATTTAGGTGTTAAGCTTTGCATATGCTTTACATTTATTTGCAGGTGTTTGCCATTTCTTTACACATCGTAAATGTTAACATTTAATAGTGTTTCCATACTACAGGGCAGATTTTAGAGACCGCGGTTTACGTATCACGAAAACAACTATTCAAAACATAAATAAATTGAAGTAATTCCAATATTTTGTATACGTATATAAAGTAACCGAAAATATCAACATTTAAAGGGGTCCATAAAACTTGAGCTTTGCCATGTATTTACACCAAGATAAATTTTGATATTTGTTACGGTCGCAAATAGTTGTAAAGTTTTTGTGGAGAATAACATTCAAATACCATAAGAAAAGAGAATATGCAAAAATCTTTACGTAGTGTGTAAATGTATTTGGAAATAAAGATATTTATTCATTTCGTTTCACGTATGGAAAGACATGTCATTTCTTAAATTTTACGGAATTTTATAACCTTAACAATTCAAGAACAAACATTAATCTTTGTGTGGGAATAAAGAGACAACAAATATATAATAAACAATCATTTTTACATTGCTAAACGACGGATATGAAATGCATGTGGAGGTTATTATTTGCAAAAGTTACAGCCCATAAAGAATACACAATAAAGACACATGTTTACAAATATTTACTGGTATAGTGCAGCTTTGTAAACATCCAATTTTGCAATATATTTCGCAGGTATGCAATGATTTGTTGCACTGCATTGCTTTGTATACTTCGGGCATGTATAAATAAATATTATATATATAATTTGTTTTTCTTTAAATGCCGGCTCTATGCATAAATAGATGGGGGATATTAATTTATTAATATTTTTCAGTATTGTCTCGCATTTTCTTTCTGTCGTTTTGTAAATACTCCTTCTAATTGCCTTTAAGACAAATTACCTAGTAGGTTTTGTTCTTCTTGGAAATGTATATCTTAAATGCTGCAGCTGAGTCTATCATGGATTTTTTAGTTAGATTAAAATTTTCCGAAAAAAAATATAGAAATAAATTAGTTCAAATGACTATATATTATATTGATATTGTTAAACTTACAATTTTTTTTTTTTTTTTTTTTTTTTTTTTTTTAATTTTCATTTAATTTGATTTGAAAGATAAACATCAATTGCATTAAATGAATTTTATAAAACAAAAGTCAATTTCTTTTGCGCGAAATTCCTAAAATTAGAAATGTACTAAAAGTTCGCTTAAAAATATTTATCCAAACTAGAATGAGCATGTCATTGAATAATATCGTTCACAAATGTTTGGATTAAATTCTAACTACACGAGTCGCATCCACTGAAAACTTTAAGAATGCAAGTTTACTACATTTACAGAGTATAGTCCAGTACAGAATGAATGATAACGTTTCAAATATCTATTATACCACATGCAGTGCACAATAGGATAACAATAAATTGACCAATCATAATATAACTATGTGTTATTAGTGACATACTAATCCACAATTAACAAATCACAATCTACAGCAATATGACAAAATTATCACATTTCAAATTATGCAATAATTTAGTAGAAGAAGGAGGTTGAATTTGGACACCCGTGGTTGGATAAGTATGGCTATTGTGTAAAGTCTATGACATAAATGTTTCATTGTTTAAATAGCATCAAAAGGAAATACTTTGAAGCTTTGTGTACGGTTCTAACTTAATTACCATATTTGTGAAATGTCATGCCCATTCAAAAAAAATAATAATTTGCAGAAAGTCAAGGTTCTTCTGGATTTATTAATTTATTTTCAAAGCTGCTTTTTAAAAGTTCAGCTGATTCACTTTCATCCTTACAGGATAGCTTTATTATAATTAAAAGTTGTGCATCATGTTAATTATTTTCACACAATATTGCAGTGTCGCATATGAATAGAATAGAATAGAATAGAATAGTTTATTCACCAAATTAGGGCCCAGGAGGGCATATAACATACAACAATATGATTACACATTTTGACAAAACTATATAATATGAACAACAGTACATGTAGTGTAAATAAAAGATAGACATTTTAAAATCAACCTTGACCCAAGTGCATCAGGAAGTTGCTGTGACCATTAAAAATAAAATAAAATAAACCTAACTATGCAACTACATTAATTTATAAATATTGGCTCATCTGCAATGGGTACCAAGAGTCGATGCTGAAAGGGGTAATCCCTACTTGTACCCAAAGCAGATCAGTCAAAAACGCATAAAAAGTAGTTTTGAAAGATAATAAATTATAGCAGCATAAAGAAATCTATGATAAACCAGCAATGAGCATCAAGGGACGGTGCCGCAGAATTTAAATCTTCTTATGCTCAGTGCAGGCCTACCAGGGTATAATAGTGTTTAATAATGAAGCAAGTTAAAATCAGTTGCTGCAGATTACGATCTAATTATCTGTATCTTTTATATACTTAAAAAATGCAGCTAATGTTCAGGGGTCTTCAGTATTCATAATCCAAACTAATTTGTTATAAGCATCTAAATGTTGAAAGTTTGGACATGATTTTAATATATTTTGAATTAATTCCTCTCTCTTAAGTAAATGGATGTCACATTTTATTAGATAATGAACTTCATCTTCAACTTCACTTGAAGTGCACCTGGGACATATTCTGTCTTGTCGAAGAATACCCCGGTATCTACCAAATTCAATTTGTAGTCTATGTGCAGATATTCTTAATTTTCTTTGCTCAAAAGGATGTAAAATAGTCAAATAATTTTCAAAACCATCATTGTTCTTGAATATGTATAATGACCGTTTTATTCTATATCCCGTATACATGTATATGCAACAAACCTACAGAAAATTAAGTACTGGAACCAATTACTTGCCAAAGAGTCAAGCTAACAAAGACAACACTTTATGACCTGTACAATGATTGAAAAAAAACCATATTGTTAAGTCCCAAATTCACCCCATTACCATTTTATCGCAAATAAAAGTCGGGTAGACCATGGAGGTACTATACTTACTTGTTACTAAGTTAGTATAGTACCTCCATGGGTAGACCTTGTTAAGTTCAGGCGTGTTTGAGTTTACTGTTTTGTCTAAACAAAATAATTGATATATCATTACGCTTCGGATTCCATTATTTTCATATATAAAGTCTAATTGTTGATAAAAAAAAGCTTTAAAAATCACTTTATTAAAGAATAAATTATATGGGTCAAATGTCATGCTTTTGCAATGAGTCATTACGGCATGGTAGGTGTGTTCGAATGATACAAATGAAGACGTTTATCTACCTCAAATAAGCCCATTTTTAATGTTTTGTCATACTGGTATTTTTTTGTTGGTAATAGTTTATCCATTTTTCAACAGTATAGTTAATCATTTTACCCATGCAAATGTACTATAAAGAAAAGTCGGAGACACCGTTTACTTGCACCCCCTTAAATTTCACCAAAAGCCCTTGCAGACTTTGCAAGTGGATAAAAAAAATATATATCTTCCTTTTTTTCTTATTTTTTGTGTGTTTTGTCTAGGGTTATTGATCTTCAACGTCTGAACATTTCTAGTCTGCCCTTCAAGGGAATAATTAAATATATTTTTTTAGTGTTTTAATGAACTTTCGTAAATCTACGAATCAACCAATCAGACAGTAATATTTAATCGACAAAAAAACCAAAGTAAATTATATGATGTGTAATAGAGAGCAGATACATTAATCTTTTCGCAAATGCTTACCCTTCCTGAGCACCTGCTTTCACTCCCGTTTTTTTTTTTTTTTTTTTGGAGTTCGTATTGTTTCTTATTTATTTTTTCGGTTTTGTAAATGTCTTTTTGTTTTATGAGTCTTGTATTGAATCATTATAATTACGTTTTAGTAAAAAACTAGAATATTCTTCCGTAATATATAAATGCTCTTTTCCTTATAATAAACGTTCAGCCTTTCTTACCGAAATTTAAATCAAGATATAACCATTACCATGCAATGTCACCATTCAGTTAAAAAATGTCTTTGTCAATTGATTGAGTACATGCAGAAAAAGAACTATGAGAATATCGTCCCAAAATAGTATGAAATATTTGCCACTGGGCATTCATTAAGACGTTAATACAAAGAGTTCGAAGAAAATGAGTAAAATACAGAGTTAACGCAAATAATTATACAATTTTTGAAAAATTGATTTATTGCAGTAAAATGCACCTAATAAGAAACAGCCTTGGTTGTAAGTGGCTTGTCACCAACATGTTATAACATCTTTTTTTCCACTGTTACTTTTATGTTTTGTTACTGTTTCACATTTGTATATGAATTTCAAGTTCTTGCCTCAAGAAAGGCGATGTCTTTTTAAATGTTAATCTATTTCAACTCAGGTACCAAATAGTTTTCACTTCTGCGATCTATTTGTCAATTCTTTTTTGCGTGAACACCCTGTGGGGTTCACGCTTATATTCTGGTGAGTTTTGGCTATGTCTATGGGCCATTCGATATCCTCGGTAGGAAGATTCTCGGAACGTCTCGAACATTATCGATCATTTATAGACGTTACGCGCGATGTTCGTGCCTATAAGCGTAACAGACGTTATCGCTAAAATCGGACGTTTTTTATGGTTCAGACGCTATAAAAATGCTTCTAGAATAAGTAACGTTAATAACAATTGTACTATAATGATATGAAATCCCAATACAATAAATATGATCACTTTTTGCAAACCATTTGACCTCTTTCAAAATGATTCATTTCAATCTACTCTAATACAGATAAAACGAGAACTGTGATCACAATCACCCCCCCCCTTTTCCCCCCTCAAATTAAGATTATCTCAAGTAACAGTTGTCAGACTACATTATTTTTTTTTATGCACATCTATGCACATAGTATACTACACTAATGTAAAGTTTCATTGAAATCCAATAAACGTTTTAGAATGAGTTGCGCTTACATAACAAGATTATATATTACCCTATATTATAATATTTAACGAAGTGATCTATCTTCCTGCATGCACATCTTTAGCTAGTGTACTACAACTACATGACATTGTGTAAAGTTTCATTAATATCCGTCAAGTAATTTATAAGGATTACCGCTTACAAAGAAAATGGACAGACAGAAGGACAGGGTGATTCCTATATAGCCCAAACCTTTTTTGCTGGGGGATATAACAATGTGTTTTTTATTGAAAAAAGAGGTTTTTAAACAATAACTTTATTGTGCTCCTTCCATTTCATTGTCAAGATGTGTAGTTTCCAGAAGACTAAGAGTTCCACGCGTCGAACATTGAAGAGTTGGTGAAATGTAAATAACAGATGCAATGGAAATGATGGAATGTTTCTTATCCAATAGTTTATACGACAAAAGTTTTTTTGTTTGGTCAAAGTATAAACCACGAACAACTTTGGATCCCTTTACGTAAGTTACGCCCCAATCATCAGTGATGTCCTTTTTAAGAGTTTCGGGACAAGCATCTGCTTTAAAAAGGTCATAATTTGAATCTGCTTCATCAGTGTATACTGCCAGTATTGTGCCAAGCGCAATGAGGTCTTCCATTTCGTAATTTTCCGTGGATTCTGCAGGACCCGAATGGCGGGTTCGGTTGTTCTCGACAACTATCGATATGGTCGCCTTACTTCCAATGGAATTATTTATGCAGTCTTTGTAAGTACCAACCAAACAGTTTTCACAAGAATAACATGACAGGTACCTAAGTGTCAAATTAGCATCGTCCAAAGAAGAAAAAACCTGATGGAGACTTCTAATACCAGGAACGGGTTTAAAAGATATTGTGTCACGATCTATACTCTCGACATATCTAAATTTTCGGCGCTTACAATACAGTGACTTAGTGTCCTTCAAATGTTTCCCGCAATATTTAAAAAAATCTGCCGCAGATTGTATTATTTCGTTCCCGCGAAAAACAGCCATGTCTTCTTGATTCTTTAAAAAGCCCCCGGCTGCGTCCTGAGGTCCCTTTGCGTGAGAAGTTTCGAAATAATTTCGAATGAAAAGTTCATATCCGTGTTTGGAACAAATGTCGGTTAACATTCCAAAACAATTTCGCGAGTTATACTGAACCGGACAACCTTCAGTAAACTCATGAATAACTTTTACATCATATCGAATCGAATCTAATTCTCCTTGACAAGGGTTTGAAATTTTTGGGTAAGAAATTGGTCATGTTTCTCATCCGGGCTTATTACAAAGAAATGCTCAGTGATAATACATGGAATATCCGGCAAACTTTCTACACCGCCTACCTCCAGAATTGCATGTCGATAAATTATGGACACATGGATAGATACCTCGGTGCGCTGAAAATAAGTTTGTTGAAGTTCAAACTTTTCTTTGCAACCGTAGTTTTCGGAATAGTCATGAATTATAATACAGTGATTAGGTAATAAGTTTTCTTTCAAACATTAAAGTTGTGCATTTTGCCACTGTGCACGGAACTGATGTCCAGCGAATTTGTCTAAAAGTTCTCTAAAGTAATTAAACATATCACCCGGTTTAGTGCATTTTCTGACAAGTGTAAGTTTTTTCTTAGAATTCACAGTGATATGTTCGTACCGTTCCCAAGATACATTGGGAGCATCATCCGAAACATTCAACTCTTCGTCCGTAAATTTTAATAACGAAAGTCCACATTTACTACATTCACGATCTAAACACGCCTTCGAGTAAGAATTATTAACTTGTTCCTTATCACATAGAGTAGCAACGGCGATATCAGTCAGGTGTTCATAAACAGGGTACAAGTTTTGCTCGAAATCTAAAATGTTCGGAATCGTGTATTTTTTTCTAAACTCCATTGTTTTTGAAAACAAAGATCTGGGTACCGTTTCACAAAGCCTTCGTAAGTCTAACGTGTCTTCGTACGTTCATCGTAAATAAATCGTGAGTTTTACAGCCGTTTCACAAAGCCATCGTAAGTTAAGATGAGCGTAAATAATACGTAAATCCTGGCGTAACTTACTACAGCTATACCCAGTCGTATCTCGATCGTAGTTTTTCCACGAATATAAATTAAACCATTTCTAAGATGGCTTTATTCTCGATCAAGATGCCGCAAATGTTAGAAGACGAAGAAGAATCTTCAATATTAGAACTACACTTTCTTCATTTGATCATTTTGAAAATGAAATGGATATTATATCCATATACAGACTGGATAGACACAGTATCAATGAAATAACACTGGCAATAGAACCAGATATAAAACATGATACAAATAGGTCCCATGCACTTACTCCTGAAACGCAGCTTTTGTTAGCTTTGCGCTTCTCACTGATTCTCCGGTAAAGCGCCCATTTTATGACGCTGATTTGTCCCACCGTAACAAAGCAAAACTAACGACTTCGAGTTATATACCCTTAGCTTGTTTTACTTATATCTGAGATTTTTATATTTCTTTATTATCTATATTTTTAATTTTTATAAAGTTTAGTACATATTGCACAACGATAGTGATCGTACCGGCCGTCATAATGTTTTATAAAACATAATACGTGAATCTGAAGATAGAAGTTGTATTAAAATTGAATGTTGACACCGATATCGATCTGTTGGATGTAGAATTTATTTTCAAAATAGGTGTTTGTTTAGAATATACCATTCCACGGAGATTACATACTTAACAAATCTCTGCAGTTTTCAATTTTGTTTAGTTTTCCAGACTGATATGATTTGGAATAAATGACCGTTTAACAAAATTATTTATGGTAACCTTATAATCAAATTTAACTCATATCACACTCTATGTTGTGCTTAATATTTAGTCTTGCTTGGTCTTCTATTGGTTAACGGGAATTACAGGTTTACGAAATCATCGAAATGTAATCTCCGTGGAATGTAATCTCCGTTCACGTTTTTGTGAAGAGTGCTTTCTTTCATGTCCGCACTTCTCTCGAGTATGGCATGCCAAATAAACATTTTAGATAATAATTACGGATGGCGAATATATAAATTGCAGATCAATAACTTACATTGTAATTCAGACGACATAAGAAGACACCATGTGACAAATTTAATTAGTCAATTGTTTTAGTGTAACATAGTTGCTTTTTTTCTTAGATCTACAAAAAAACACAAAAAAAAACGAACTGGATGTTTTTATATCAATATTAATGCAAGTAAATAATTTTAACCCGTTTTCAATATTAAAGATCTGAAACTTTTATTATTAATATAAATTTGATACAGAATTTAATACGATTAAACAATTATGCAAGTAGTCATAAAAATTGCTCTGGCTTATGAGTTTAATAAATCATATTGCACAGGGAGAGAAGCTTTTAAATATTTTCTTTCATTAAAAATGAAATTACGACGTTGGCTGAGAGGGCATGGTATATATTGTCCGTTACATATATTAACAACACCTTGTACAAATATTCTTTTCGAAAATAAAAACAGTTAAATAGAACAAACAAAACTATCCGTCACAATGATATATAAGGGTCTGGATTAGGGGAAAAGGGGTTACATTTCTGTATTCTGTAATTCTTTTGGCTATTTTTCTCTATTCAGTAAGAAATAGGCTTATTCTGTAAATTCTTGTGTTCAGACCGTGCATATGAAAATTTCCTGTTGTATCATGATTTTGACATGATAGATCTTTTTGTCTGTATCAACGACATATAAATATTTGAATCTACATTTTAAATTGATACAAAAAATCAAAATTCTCTGCTCTATAGATTTTCATAAATGGAGTCTAAAATATATCCATAATAAATGCACCGTATCAAATGCATATATGAGAACAACTACTAATAAACTGCTACGCGTCGCATACTATGTATAGAGACATGCATCATAAATCTAAGTTAAAAGACAAATTTAAAAAAAAAAGGAATTCTAAAAGCTTTCTTTGACAAAAATTTTATATTAACTTCATTTTAACAAGTTTAAATTACATTTTCTAAAATAGAGCTAAGAACTGTTTGTAATGTTGTAAATTTAATTCGTTTGAAATTTTTATTCAAATACGCTGTTGAAGATTACTAAGCGCCAATAAAATACAATAATTTTGTATTTTATAAATTAGTGTCTTCGATAATGAAAAATTCGTCATCGAACAGTCTCATTATCATGTCGGTATTCTGAATTTGCTTTATTTCTAATTCACATTTGTCCAAATCTTCCGGGTTATATTAACATGACAGAGTTTTTTTTTTGCTTCAGAATGTTCTAGATAAATATACAAAAAGCAAATTTTAGACAACCCTCATAAGCCTGGAAGTAGCTAGTCACATATAGTTAACGGCGTGTTTCTCACAATGATGTTCTACCTCCATAAGCCTGGAAATGTCGTGGCGGGTCACATATAATCAATCCTTCTGACTTCATAAATTTTGTTAGAGAGTCGGCTGAATTAAGACGTTATGTGATGAAAATTAATTAATTTCCTTCCGTGAAAATGCATCTCATGTACAAGAGAAATGAATCGCCCCTACAGTGAAAATGAAAGTCTAGTATCATTATTCGACAGTAAACATGAATCGCATAACAAAAACAGCATAGTGTAATTTAATTCAATATCAACAAGCTGAATAACAAAACCTGTTTTAAGTTATACAACACTAATAATTATGTTAAAAGGTACACTTTCTGCAAATGAAACTTAGGGAGCTACCATTTGATTTTTATGGGGGACTAGGATGAAATTTGAAAAAAAAGGCAGGACAGGAGTTTTGAGTAAAAAAAAGGCAGAATAGCAACTTGGCAAAAAAAAAAAAAAAAAGGCAGGACCGAATAGAGTGAAAAATAAAAAGGCAGGACAAAGATTACAACTTAAAAAAATGCAGGACAAAATTTTTCATCCTAGCCCCCTTTCATTACTATAACTTATCAAACTCATGTGCAAAATAATACATAATTCCAAAGTCGTTTATCAGGAAAGTTTAAACAGCATCAAACCAACAATCATGCAGAATGCTCAACTGGTTGAAACATGCATACAAATAACTAATACACATTAAGTTGAACGACAAAATTACATACAGAAACCCCCCAAAAATTTAAATTAGTCAATATTTTGGGACAACCCCTTCTTTATTTTAATCGTTTTGCTGTAAAAAAAAATATATTAAACATATTTAACATGGGTGCCGAAATTACTACATCGGTGCCGATTTAACCAGGTGCCAATTTGACTAGGTGCCGATTTGACTATACTGGGTGCCGATTTGACCAGGTGCCGATTTAACCGGGTGCCGATTTGACTAGAATTTCCCCGCCATAAAAATCAAATGGTAGCTCCCTTAACTGCTGCTTTTAAATCTCTTGCACGCTCTGTTCGTGAACTATTCTTAATATTTAATTAAATTTAAAACATCATTATTTGTGCCAATTTATTAAAAAAAAAAATTTTAAATAAAAAACATAGCGTTAAAATTTAAATTTAAAAAGGCAGTTTTGGCTTCCAAGAAAAAAGTTTTGGGCCAAATTTAAAATGGTTTTTTCGTCCATTGGCCAAAATTTTAATTTAAGAACAAAATAAAAAATTGTGGTTTTAAAAACCTTCGGGAACCTTTTTGTTGAGGAAAAGCCATGAGATTTTTTGTTTTTGCCAAAGTTTGGTAATCCCCAATGGGAAATTTGGGTCCTTTTAAATTTAAAATTTTTTTTTAAACCCAAAAACCAGAAAATTTGTAGCCTTTAATCACAAAAATTTGGTTTTAAAAACAAATTTTTTTTAAAACCTTCCTAATTAAAACCCAGGGGCGTTTTTTCATTTCCCGGGAATTCCCCGAAAGCCAAAATGTGTTTTAAATTTAAACAAAGGCTTTTATTTTTGTTTAAAACTTGTTTGTTTAACCCCTTAAACTTTATTAAATTTAAATTAAACTAAAAAACCCTTATGTTCTTAATTTTTAAATCACCTCATTAAAATTCCAAATATTTGGGAATGGAATTTTTGGCCCTTCCCTAAAAAAAAAATTTAAAGGAAAGCCCAAAATGTTTTTCGTGACAGTTCCCAAAATTTTTTGGTTTAAAGGGGCTTAATACATTTCAGAAATTTGCCAGAATGATTAAAAAGAAAATTTAAAAACAATAGGTTGGGAAAATTATATTTCTCTTCTTTTTCCCAGGGCTACAAACAAAAAGCTTTAAACCAAACACTTTCTTTTAAAAAAATTTTTGGCTTTTTCAAAAACAAAATTTTTAAATCCTTTACGGGATGGAATGAAAAAAATTTTGGTTTTTTTGAAAAGGGGGTCCCATGTTAGTCATGGAAAACACATGTTCGAAATTCAAAAACCCCCGGTAATTAAACTTTTAAAAAAAACCAAAGTGTTGAATTAGATTTGTCCAAAAAAGTAGGGATGAGCCAAAATCTTTTCCCAAAACTTCACGAAATTTTCTTTTTCAAACCCGTCCCTTTTCAAAGGAAATTTTGGGTAGTAAGGTTTAAAACCCCGGTTACATTAAAACAAATCAACGTTTAAAGAATGTAAAAATACGGGAAACTGTCATTTTCCAATAAGGGTGGGGTAAAAACATGAATTATCTGGTTTATTCCCCCATTAAAAAAGAAATAAAATTCAAGAAAACCCTTCCAAAGAAAAAATAAAATAAAATTTTTGGGGAAACCGTACCCTTTAATACTTTACCATTATATATAGGCCCGAATACAAATTAAACAAATTCAAAAGAAAAACAAACCTATTTTGTAAAAATTTAAAAATACTAAAAATAAAAAAAACCAAATTTAAGGCTCTTTCTTTTAACCCCACGAATTTTTAAACTTTAGGGTCCAATCCCAAACCTTCATTTTTGAATGAAAATTTTTGTTAAACCCTTTTTGGGAAAAAAAATAAAATAATTTAAAAATAAATGGGAAACGTTTGGGAATTTGGAAAAAGGTTTTTGGTTGAAAATGGGGCACGAATTAAAACTTTAAAGTACAAAATGGACAAATTTTCGAAATTTCATTGGGTAAACCCAAAAAGAAAGGTTAATTTTAACTTTAAATAAAAATTTTACTTTTAAAAGAATTTGTTGGGTTTTTATGAATTTGTTTAAAATTAGTTGGCCTGAGGTTTAAAACAAAATTTTTTTAAACCAAATTTTTTTTGTTTTAATTAAAAAAAAAACTTTAAAATTCAAAACAAAAATTTAAAAAATTTTTATTTAGTAAAGGGTTGATTATAAATTTGGGGCCTATTCAAACTTTTTAAATTTAAGAAAAACTTATTTATTTTTAAAAGGGTTAAAAATTGTTTAAAAGAAATTAAAACCCCATTTTAACCCTAAAAAAAAAAACCAAAAAAACAATGTTTGAATTTTATTAATTAAAGAAAGTTTTTTTTTTTATTATATTAAAAGAAAAAAAAAAAAATTTTACAATTTTTCAGTTAAAAAATTTTTTAAAACATTTAAAAAAATTTACAAAATTTTTGGAAAAACCCAAAATAAAAATTTTGGGAAAAAATTTTAAAAAAAGAAAATAGGGTTTTTAAAAAAATAAAATTTTTATTTTAAAAAAAAATTTAAAATTTTGGGTTTGGGACAAAATTTATTTTAAACTTTAAAAATTTAAAAACTTTAAACGTTTTAAAAAATTTAAAAAATAAAAAAAAAAAAAAAGTATTTAAAAAAAAATAAAAAATAAAAAAATATGCCTAAAAGGGGAAAAAAAAGGAAAAATTTCAAAAATAGCAAAAAAAAAAAAAAAAAATCCAAACAAATGTTCAAAATAAAAAAAAAATAAAAATTTTTCTTTAGGGTTCCCAAAAATTACCCAAATAAATAAAAATTTTTTCTTAAAAAACCCTTTTTACCTTACAAAAAAAAACTGGGTTTTTTTTTAAAAAAAATTTGTTGGTTTTAAAAAGAAAAGAAAAAAAATGTTTTAAATGTTTTTTTGTTTTAAACCTTTTTTAAAAAATTTAATTTTAAATTTTTTAAATGACCCTTTTAAACAAGTTGGGTTCTTTTCAAAATAAAAAAATTGTTTATTCTTTTGATTTACTTTTTGTCCCAGGTAAGGGGAGGGTTTGGATCCCGGTAACATGTTTAACCCCGTCACATTCTGTATGTATGTGCCTGTCCCACGCCAGGAGCCTGTAATTCAGTGGTTGTCGTTTTTTTATGTGTTACATATTTGTATTTCGTTCATTTTTTGTACATAAATTAGGTCGTTAGTTTTCTCGTTTGAATTGTTTTACATTGTCAACTCGGGGCCTTTATAGCTGACTAATCGGTATGGGATTTGCTCATTGTTGAAGGCCGTACGGTGACCTATAGTTGTTAATTTCTGTGTCATTTTGGTCTCTTGTGGAGAGTTGTCTCATTGGCAATCATACCACATATTCTTTTTTATATAGCTATCAGTAACTGCGAGTACTCTCAGATCTGTACTTGTGTGTTTTTGTTGTTGGTATATACATGTACCCGGCCACGTCTACTGGGTGTTTTTGTTAGATGTATTTCTATTTGTATCCATCTGATGAGTTAAGCCCTTTTCAACTGATTCTTATAGTTTGTTCTTATGTTGTACTGTTACACGACTGTCCCAGAATAGGAGTCCATACCAAGATTTATTTTCAATACCATTCACTATCCAAATTTACCGGTAAATAGAAGAATTTGAGAACATTTTTTGTTTGAATAAAGTCTACATTTTTTTCTATATATACAACAAGATAGAATGTTTTGGTACAAAAGACATTAATTTTTGTTTTAGCCTCAGTCCGCTCAGCTCAATTGTTTAGAGTCAAGTCATAAGTTTCAACAATTCTTTGAATAATGTATTTTTATCTAAAGTTAATCAACCGGGTTCTTTGATTAAGGGTACATATGAACATTGTGCTGAAATTGTCCATGAATCAGGGGCGGGTCCAAGTGGGGGCGTAATGGGCGTACGCCCCCCACCTTTTCAAAAAACAAACAAACAAAAACTATGAAATATACATGCTCCAAGTCAGGAACCGTTACATTAGTGCATTTCACAATTATTTTATGTTTTTAGCAAAAAGGGTCAACAAAATTTTCATTCAAAATGAAGGTGTGGATCTGAGACTACTTTGTGTTATAGTAGTCTCAGTGTGATATAAATGTCAATGAGACTATAACGCTGGCATTTTCCTTTAGCTCCTTCTGACGGGGTGATATATTTCACAACTTGCTTACTAATCATGTCTGTAGTTGGTTTCAGAATTCATTGAACATAGTTTATGTATATCGGTCTATATAACTGGTAAAGTATTGGCAGGTACTTGTTTCCACAAGTAAAAACTTATTCTTATTTTAGTGTCTTTGGAAGCGGGGTCTTGAATTTATTTTCCTTCCTCAAGGTGGGACATGAAAAAAAACCAGATAAATTCCACTGTTTTCTCCCATCCCCCACCCCTATTGAAAGAAAATGACCAGTCCCTAAGAAAAAATGAATCTGCCTCCGACCGCAGTTCGTAAAAAACAAGTTAGAGTTACCTCGCTTTTAACTGATAACGAGGGGGGTTTTTAACGACCTTGACTACCCATAAATAACTCCTATAAATAGAAAAGTGACGTACCGGATGTGTTGAAACAAGACAAAGTTTACAGATGAAGATGGACGAAACGCAGCTTTGAAGCTCAATCCCATTAAATACTTACAATTTTGGTCACAAATTCCTTGCACATTCACACTGTGAAAGCCTTTGCGATTGACAAAGCTTGGCTCATCATCTTCGGGGGCTTGAATACGTACATGTGTTCCATCGACACAGCCAATAACATTGGGGAAGCCTGCTTTTTCATAGAAACCATTTTTTGTTGCATTCAACTTATCCGGCGTACAAGGCCATTTAATAAACTGGTCCTCTTTGCAATTAATGCATCAGTAAATTTGGTTAAAACCTCGACACAGCGGAAGCGCTTCATACAAAATGTACTTCGGTCAACGCTTTTATACAATTTTCTTGTGCAAGTGTGACAAGTGTGCTAAGCAGCGGGCTAGAACGACACTTCCACTGGTTTTTCATTGGATAAAAAATCACCAGGCCACTTTTGAATGATGTTACAAAACATATACACCACGCCTTACTCATTAACATATGTAAACGAACTCATCCTGCGGATTCGTCGTTTAAATGTGTGAACTCGTAAATAGCGTGGTCTATATATCTATACTATTAAACGAGAAGACCTCATTTTGTGTGTCGCTTCTCTTCCTTCCGCAATAACTTAATCATCACGCCTCTGTGTCCTATGGGTACCATGCATAGTCGCATTTGTCATCCATTCTTATGATTATTCAGTTTGGGTTATTTTGGGAGAA
>JAASAO010001327.1:0-34123 GCA_017311375.1 Mytilus coruscus
TTAAAGTTCCTTTTTGCTTTATTGATCTTGATTATAGACTAGACAAAAAACAGAACAGTATGGGGCCACTAAGTGGTAGGGCATAGAAATCAATTGTTTTCCCCAACCCTGAGTCATTTTTTTACAGTGGACCAGACAGCAGGAAATATAATTATTTACTCTTTTTGTTTTAGGATTATGCAAGCAGTGTGTCACAGAGCTCAGAAAAGATGTATGTAGTGTAGAAATAAATTTTGAAAAAGAAATAGGTAAGTTTGAACTTTCAAATTATTTATTTCCTTAGATCTTTGTACATGTATAAGTAATTGTGCATTTTATGTGTCATTTCTGTAGCATAAAACAGTTATAAAAAATCAACACTTTCAGAATGTAGAAACTAAACCAATACAATGTACTATTATTTTTTGAAGTATTCCCAAAATGATCTGTGACATGAACATTAGTTTTTAGCATTACCTTTTGCTCAACATTGAGGCAAGATAAAGGTAACTTTATTTGTATACTCTACTTATAATCAAATATTTATAATTCAATAGTTGGCTGAATTTGCAGGATAAATAGATTTAGAAGAGCACTTTAGACTTTTCTATTGTTGAAGACTGTATGTTGACCACTAGAAGTCATTTTAAAAGTTGTTGGGTTGCTGTCTCATTGATATAAAGAAAACACTCTGTATTGACATTTGTCTTATGTTGAATACTCATATAAAGGTCACTGCCTAGACCTAGTATAAAAATTGAATTGTAGAAAACATTACACAAAAAAAACCATTGTCAGTTCAAACTACATGTACATACCAACAATATAATGTACATGTATCATATGCAGGGTGTCCGGACGGATGGGGACGTTAAATCCGATGCTCTTTGCATGTTAAGAACCCTTGCAACAACTCTCTGAGGGGTCCGTAGGTGGTCTGTTGCAAGACTAAATTTCTGTCCCTATCCAATTTTCCCTCATTTTCCAGTGGCAGTTCAAATTTCTTCCACCATCATACCGGATGGCCTCTATTATTACACGACCTACCTATTGTATTAATTGTTAACTTGTTCTCGTCCTGAACATACATGAAATATTTGCCACTGGACGTTAAGCAACCAACAATCAATCAATCAATCAATCATATGCAGGGCAATTAAGGCAATATTGCTAATTCATTGTCATCATTTTCAACATTAACACACCACTTCGTATAATCAATAATGTGTCAGAAAAAGCCACTATTTGCCTTCATGCATCTTAACTCATGTTACTCTATATTTATAATAAAACTTATTGTATCATTTTCTTTTATAAAATCTTTTACCAAGTCCAAGAAAGTTCAGTTGACTTTATAGGCATAAGAACAGGTTGCCTAACTGGTAAGTTACTTTTATGTTTTATATATATATATATATATATATATATATATATATATATATATATATATATCAATTTATCCTGCAATTAGCCAACTATTGTACAAATAATAGGTATACAAATAAATTTTGCTTTACTTGTTCTTGTTCAAATAAAGTCTCCTGTTACCCCACGTCCATGTTGAGCAAGCGGTAATATGAATATTTGTGTCTCCTAACCAGTTTATTTTGGGGTACTCTACGCGGTCAGCGTTTCAACTATGTCGATTTCTTTGAGTAATTATATTAGAGACAATGATTTTGATTTTAATAACTAAAGTTTCGAGTGTAAGGAGTAATTTCAGGATAAACACAATATATGTACATTGTCGGAAAATATAATATTTATTTGTACTCGCTACGAAACAGGAGAAAATCTCGGCAGAGCCTCGCTTTTCGTCCTGTTTCTAAAGCTCATTCAAATAGATATATTTTCCGACAACATACATATATTATATATATATATATATATATATATATATGTGTGTGTGTGTGTGTGTGGTATCAACATACATATACAATATATGTACAATTTATTTGTATAAGCTTTAGAAACTGTATAAAAGGTTATACCCTTTATTAATGAAAATTGCAAAATTTTTAATTTCCGTTCTCTTAAGTTTGCCTCAATCAAATGTTATGAAACTTATACACAATGTTTATTACCACAAAATACAGATCAAGTTTGAATTTTAGTGGGGTCACTCTAACCATTATCGAGTTATGCCCTTTATAAATCGCAAAATTACAAACTTATTAGTTTCCGTTCTGTAACATAAGTTTGCCCCGACCAAACATTATGAAACCTATACACAATATTAATTACCACAAAACTCAGAACAAGTACAAATTTGAGTAGCGTCACTTTTATCGTTCTTGACTTATGTCCCTTTACCATGTTGTATGCAAACGGGGCATCATTTGTGTCCATGGGGACACATTCTCCATTTATTTTAACTACTTTCAATGAAAAATAACACAATATTTGAAATGAAAATGCATGACCTTAATATGTACCTTGAAAACAGTAATCATTAAAGTAATTGTATGTAAGAAATAATTTCATCTGAATTATTTTTTAGCAGCAGAAGACAATGACTGCCAAGATATGGAATTAGAAAATGATGCATGTATTTCTTCGCACTGCACAGGTACTTCTATAGTTGTTCTCTCACTTTTCCTGAAGTATTATTACAGATGATCGATGGTTCTTTAAAAGGACAGAGTTTTTCAGCTACAATCTCATCTAGGGGCCATAGCCTTGAAATGAGATGTAGACGAGACATTTCCTCATTGATAAGTTTTTTATCACTATTTTCCTAAGCAATGTCAATGACATAAGCTTATGCCGTTATACATTTTCTTTCTGTTCGATTGAGAAATTCCAATATCACTCAAGCAACTTGATATGGAAAATTATCACAAATAAGTTTTCTAATTATCATAAGTTTACGTTGATAGTATCTTTATTTACAAGCTCTTTAAACAACATCACTTTTAAAAAAAATGTTATATCCCATTCGGTTAATATTTCAATGAATAATTTGAGAATGGAAATAGAGAATACGTCAAAGAGACAACCCGACCAAAGAGCAGAAAACAGTGTAATGACACCAATAGGTATTCAACAAAACGAGAAAATCCCACACCTGTAGGTCTTTATATACGCCCGTTTACGGACGTATTATGGTATACCGTTGTCCGTCCGTCCGTCTGTCTGTCTGTCCGTCCGTCCGTCTGTCGGTCCGTCGTCAACATGTCGGACATTAACTCAAAAACGCTTTAACCAATTTGCATTAAACTTTGGTGAATTGTTTGTATCTATTGACGTGAGCTCCCTTTCGTTTTTATAAATTTTAGATTTTACGTTTCCGAGTTATGGGGTTTTATTCGTTAAAAAGGGGATTTTCCAATTTTAAAAGTGCAATTTAACTTCAGGAAATCGATAAGCATGTTTGTAAGTTATATGCAAATTACTTGTTGAAA
Organism: Mytilus coruscus; assembly: GCA_017311375.1. Lineage (NCBI taxonomy): Eukaryota > Metazoa > Mollusca > Bivalvia > Mytilida > Mytilidae > Mytilus > Mytilus coruscus. The sequence goes on from JAASAO010001327.1 coordinate 3,384, forward strand.
ACAATACGGCGGACGTAATTATTCAAAAGGTAGACAACTTTAAAATTTGCATACCAATCGATTTCTTGAAGATAACTTGTATTTATATTGAGAATTTACGACTAAAACGTCTCAGACCTTATAATTATACAAGTTAAAGCAGTATAACACCATGTAAAATCATGTTTTGGGACAAATGAATTTGTCCTTGGGATATAAACTTTGTTCTTGTAATCCTCGGGAAATCGTGGTACCCTTTTTCAGTTGTTGTTTGTGGTAGCTATCTATCATATTTTTATGTCCATAAATCAGGGTATTTGGTGTTTTTTTTTTTTTTATTTAATTTTAATACGACTGCAAATAAGGGTCAAAACAATACTTTTATACGACCGCCAAAAATTTTTTGCGGTCGTATATTGGTATGACGTTGGCGTCGTCGTCGTCCGAAGAAACATTGGTTTTCGCACTCTAACTTTAGTTTAAGCAAATGGATCTCTATGAAATTTTACCATAAGATTTAATACCACAAAGGAAGGTTGAGATTGATTTTGGGGTTATGATACCAACAGTTAAGGAATTAGGGGCCAAAAGGGACAAAAATAAGCATTTTGTAACTTCCAGACATAACTTGTGTGTTAGTGTATGGATCTCTCTGACATTGTACCACAAGGTTCCATATCACAAAGGAATGCTGGGATTGATTTTGGGGTAATTGCCTCCAAATTGTAGGAATTAGGGGCCAAAAGGGGCAAAATAAGCATTTTCTAGTTTCCAGACAATAACTTGTGTTCAAGTGTATGGATCTCGCTGAAATTGTACCGCAAGGTACCATACCACAAAGGGAAGGCTGGGATTGATTTTGGGGTAATTGCCTCAAAATTTTAGGAATAAGGGCCAAAAGGGAAAAAAACAAGCATTTTCTAGTTTCAGGACAATAACTTGTGTGTAAGTGTATGGATCTTTCTGAAATTGAATACAAGGTTCCATATCACAAAGGAAAGCTGGATTTGGGTTTGGGGTAATTGCCCTAAACGTTTAGGAATTTAGGGCCAAAGGGGCCAAAAACAAGCATTTTCTAGTTTCCAGACAATAACTTGTGTTCAAGTGTACGGATTTCTCTGAAATTGTACTGCAAGGTACCATACCACATAGGGAAGGCTGGGATTGAGTTTGGGGTGATGAATCATAAGGGGTTCAAAAATTTGAGAGTTTTTTTTTTCATTTTTCTTTAAAATTTTCCATTTTAAATTGGTTATTTCTGATTTATATATAAAAGCAAATAATAATGATATGGTTTGAATAGTTAAATTAAAAATTTTAAGTTCTTAGACCACATTCATTCTGTGTCAGAAACTATGCTGTGTCAAATATTTAATCACAATCCAAATTCAGTGCTGTATCAAGCTTGAATGTTGTGTCCATACTTGCCCCAACTGTTCAGGGTTCTACCTCTGCGGTCGTATCAAGCAGCGCCCAGCGGAGCATTTTTAATACTTTGTATAAATTGTTTTTTCTTGACAAATTTCAAGGGTTTAAATCATTGTCTAGAATTCTACATGTTTTTAATCTGCTAAATCTAACTTTGTTTCAAAATTTTGGGAATTTGTGTCCTGTTCTTAAATTGGTCCACATTGAGGTCCAAAATTAAATTGTTTTTCATTTCATTAAAAAATATTTATTCGGGTTCTTTCATATGTAAATTCTAAACCAGTATTTAGATTTTTATTTTGAGTCCGGTTTTAAATTGGTCCACATTTAGGTCCAAAGGGTCCACAATTATATATTGATAAATTTCAACTATTATTCAATTCTTTGGGTTCTATGATATGCTGATACTGGACGTGTCTTAAGATTTTTATTGTAGGCCCAGTTTCACATTGGTCAACATTAAGATCCAAAAGGTCCAAAATTAATCTTAATATAATCGACTTTAACAAAAATCAAATTACGATATATCTCTGTTCTCTGGTCTCCTGATGATCATGAACAACCATACTTTCAAAATCATAAGATTAAGAGAGCTCAGAGCCAATTTATATCAATTCCTTGACTTTGATCAACACATACACAGTTAATAAATTACTTACCAAATATGTATTTACACTTTTAAACATACTTCCAGGTGGTGATTTAAATGAGCTTTCGTCCCAGTTTTCCCAGCAATCAGATTATACACAAGCAAGCAGCCAAGACTGGATAGATGCTCAATTGACTTCGAAAGAAAGGCTTAATTCGGCTATGAAAATTCTGTCAAAAGATTATGAACCATTGAAACATCAGCTGTGTCTGTCATGGTCCAGCATAAGTAAAAGCTCAAAGTCTTATTACCAAAAGAAAGCACAAGAAGCCATCTTCCTTATTTTGAACATAATAGCTCTTGGACAAGAAACTGTATTGTTGAATTCCATCCAAACAAAAAGACTGAAATTGATTCGACAAATAAGTGTATTATTGAAGCTACAAGCTTACCGGATTTGTAATAACATAAGCAACACGACGGGTGCCACATGTGGAGCAGGATCTGCTTACCCTTCCGGAGCACCTGAGATCACCCTAGTTTTTGGTGGGGTTCGTGTTGCTTAGTCTTTAGTTTTCTATGTTGTGTCATCTGTACTATTATTTGTCTGTTTGTCTTTTTATTTTGGCCATGGCGTTGTCAGTTTGTTTTCGATCTATGAGTTTGACTGTCCCTCTTGTATCTTTCGTCCCTCTTACAACAAAGCTGCCAATAGCAGGACACAAACACAGATTTTATCTCTGATAGTAAACAACTTCACAAAATCAGAACTTCAGAATATGATCCCAGGAGTCACAGTTTCACGTGTTGATGCTGCAAGAAAGCATGCTATGGTAACAGGCCCTGGTAACATCCTTAATCCACCAAAGATATATCGAATGAAATTAACAAGACCAAAGATTGCTCATTTCATTGACTATATACTTAATCCGTTATATTCCAGTATTGTTGGATTCGGCCAAACTGTTCTGAAGCTTTCAACAAAGAAAAGTTAACAATTCCAAAAGTAGTCAGGAATTTAATACATGCTAGAATTATTAACAGTTATCAGACAAACTGCCTTGAGACTGGATTTTCTTCCTTCAGCAAAGCTTCATTATATAGAATCCTAAAAGTTTGAAAAGCTTCTAAGCAAAAGGCACTTCAGGGACTAGACAATACCTCTGCTGCTGGTATGGGTTCCATTGACAACTTGACCAAGGTTGTTACGAAATTAGAGGCATATGAATTGCGACATGAAGATGTCAATAAGCTGAAAGAAATGCTTCACTTTGTCAACCAGTTCCTCAAGTTTGAGTACAAACTACACCTTAGAAAGAATAACCAATGTGCAGACCATTGTACACCTTTTGCTCTAAGTGATTATGTCGATCACAACTTTGCTACAAAATGCAATCATTCACACACCCAATCCTGTGAAAATGTAAACTTGTAGACTCTTGTGTGAACATTGTTGAGAAGGCATTCAGTAATTTAGACATTCCAAAACATTATCTGATGGAATAAGTTATGAACTTAAAATGGAGCACGGAATGTATTGAATGGAAAAGACATCTACTGAGAACAGTTCACCAAGATGGAGCCAGGAACGATGTTTTAAGTTATCTTAAGGACAATCAGGGACTGCTTATAATGGACTGGGGTATGAAATTCTTGCCATTCATCTATAGAGAAACACAGTCAGACTTTTTGGCAAAAGGCATCAGTTGGCATTTTTCCTGCCTTGTTCTCCGTTCACCAATAGACAGAGAAAACTTGATCTTTTTGTTATGTACATATTTTAGAGGATGGATCAAAGGGTTGGTTCGCTATTGCGAATATACTTGTTCACCTTCTTCATGAATTCAAAAGCGAAAACCCTTATTAGAAGAATTATTCCTGAAAAGTGACAATGCTGCTTGCTACCATTGCACAAATCTGATTTCATTCATACAACAATGTAACAAAGACATTCCTACCAAAATCAAGCAGTACAATTTCAGTGAAGCTCAGGCCGGAAAAGATTTATGCGACAGCAAGACAGGCAGTTGTTGACTACATATATTTAAGTATGCCAATAAAGGACATGGCATTTTAAATAGTAATGATATGAAAACAGCATTGGAAAGTCACGGAGGTATAAAAGGGACACATACTTGTATAGTTTCTGTAAATCAAGAAGTTGAACCTAAGGTTAGAACTAAGATTCCAGGGACCAGTAGTTTCAACAATTTTACCTTTTTGGATGATGGAATTATTGTCAAGAAAGCATACAATGTTGGTAGTGGAAAGACGATAGGTAACGGAACACTTACAGATAAAAACCTTGAAGTAGAAAGAGCTTACAACCTGAAGGTAATTTAGAGTCCTGTTAAATACTGATATATTAGATTACATAGAAATTAACAACTATAGATCACTGTACAGCCTTCATCAATGAGCTAAACCCATACCACAGGCAGCTATAAAGGTCCCAGAATTAAGTTCACTACGCCCACAGTTAAGGTCATAGAAAAACATGAAATTCTATCATTTAGAGTTAAGCAAGATACAAATTTAAGAATTTGATGAATGTGTACTTTAAATAGATCTCTTGTACAGGCTGTATATAAAAAGGCAACTGGTTTTAACAACATGAATAATTATAAATGAAAAAATAATATTCTTGTCCTATAGGGTGTTTCAGGGGCCCTGCCCCTTTTGTGGGAAAATTGGTTGATTATATAGGGAATCACTGAAGCATGACTGGAGCAGGCCCATCTTTTGGTCGTATATTGGTATCACGTCGTCGTCGTCTGCGTCGTCCGAAGACGGATGATTTCGGATAATAACTTTAGTATAAGTAAATAGAAATCAATAAAATTTTAACACAAGGTTTATAACCATTAAAGGAAGGTTGGGATTGATTTTGGGGTTTTGGTCCCAACAGTTTAGGAATTAGGGGCCAAAGGGGCCAAAATTAAACTTTGTTTGATTTCATCAAAATTGAATTATGGGGTTCTTCAATATGCCGAATCTAACTGTGTATTTAGATTCTTAATTTTTGGTCCTGTTTTCAAATTGATCTACATTAAGGTCCAAAGAGTCCAAAATTAAACTTAGTTTGAGTTTAACAAAATTGAATTCTTGGGGTTCTTTGATATGCTGAATCTGAAAATGTACTTAGATTTTTATTATGGGCCCAGTTTTAAGTTGGTCCTAATCGGGGTCCAAAATTAAACTTTGTTTGATTTCAATAAAATTGAATATATGGGGTTCTTTGATATGCTGAATCTAGCCATGTATTTAGATTTTTGATATTTGGGCCCCGTTATCAAATTGGTCCACATTGAGGTCTAAAGGGTCCAAAATTGAACTTTATTTGATTTCATCAAAATTGAATTCTTGGGGTTCTTTGATATGCTGAATCTAACCATGTATTTAGATTTTGGATGTTGGACCATAAAAGGTAAATGTCAAATTTAAAATTTTTAAGTTCTAAGACCACATTCATTCTGTGTCAGAAACCTATGCTGTGTCAACTATTTAATCACAATTCAGAGCTGTATCAAGCTTGAATGTTGTGTCCATACTTGCCCCAACTGTTCAGGGTTCGACCTCTGCGGTCGTATCAAGCTGCGCCCTGCGGAGCATCTGGTTTTATTCATATGAAGTTGCACAAATATGTTTGGCATAAAATGCAACTACAAATGTTTCATGTTTTCAGGTAAATTATCCTTTTCCTGGAGCACAAAGTTGGAACTGTTTGACTTAACCAGCACCATGTTGATGAAAACACTACTAATGATAGTGTTGCCAACGAAGTTTCTGGAACAGTTGGAAATGACCACAATGATGAAACTGATTTATTCTTTTCATGTCCAGATCCTTCATGTCAGAAGATATTTGCCAAGTGCTTCAACCTTGAAAGACATTTAGCAATAGGAAATCATTCATATCACACAAATTCATGTACAAGTATGGATGAAACTGTAAATATGTATGCCTCAAAATGTGAAACACTCAGGGAATCAAATAATTTATTAGTGTCAACATTTACAACAGATACTGAACTTAATATGAACAGAGATTCAGAGGAAAATTGGATGGGCTATAAAAAACAAGAGAAAATCGACCAGATTCTCACTACAAGTGAAAGATTACTTAATTAAATTTGTGAAGCTTGTGACTGGAAAACGTCCAGATTGTGGTTTCTTTATCTGAAGAAATAAAGAAAGCTTCCAATGAAAATTGGGAAAAACTTTTCAAAAAAGAAGAATGGTTGAGCAGCACACAAATTAAAGGATTCATTGCATCCTATTTGTCTAGAAAGTCAAAGTCATCTGACCATGACACTACACCTCCTCCATCCAAAAAACAATCAGTTTCTCAAAATGAATGTGTGTTTGAAGAAGTAAGAATGGAAGATGATGAGAAACTTTCTGAAATTGTGACAGCTTTAGAGACGGTCGACTACAATGAAAATATGAATAATATGGTTGACAATGTTTTCTTAGCTATTAACATACAATCATAATTATAGTCTCTCAGTATAGATACACAATTGTAGATATTTTAATGGTTTTATTACTTTAAGGATGTACTTAGGTCAGATTTAGGAATTTGTGTCAGATTTTCGGACTCCTTGCTTTTTTTTTCTTCGATACAAGGTAAACTATTTTACCCCATAACATACATTTTGAGCAGATTCTAAATTTCTTTTCTTTCGATTTTCAGACCAAAATCATACCAATGCAAATATAAGGTGAAAGTCTGAGTCAGCCTTTTTCATTTTTTTTTTAAATTAAATATCTCGAAAAGGAGCACAATAAAGTATCAATAAATTTAGCTTATTTTGTTCCTTTACTAATGTTCCTCTTACTTATATATACTTAGCTGTATTTGGCAAAACTTTTAGGAATTTTGGTCCTCAATGCTCTTCAACTTCGTACTTTATTTGGCCTTTTAATATTTTTGATTCGAGCGTTACTGATGAGTCTTTTGTAGACGAAACGCACGTCTGGCGTAAATATAAAATTTCAATCCTGGTATCTATGATGAGTTTATTTATACTACATGTACTATAAGTTTTATAGTATGTATACATTTTCTATTCTCGTTTTTTTGTAGTTCATCTAAGTACATTTTGTAAATCCTTGATCAATGTTAATTTCAATCAGTTCATGCATGATTCAGTGATCTTCATTAAGTTTTATAGTTACATCAGTTTCAAAGGAATTATAAATATTTTTTAAAATCAATATTTGATGTATTTGTCAAACTTGCATGTTTTATATGCCCTTGACCTTACTTTCATGGGTACTTCTTAAATGATTTTCCTTCATAATATTTTATCCTGATCAGTGGAGCAGTAAAGACGTTTCATGTTTGACTTTTGTTTATATATACATGTATGTCTCAAAATAGTTAGATGTAAACTTAAAAAGAAAATGATCATAATATAACTGTAACCATTAATAATTTATAAGTTGGCATTTGATAGACACTCCTGTCATTTTGCCTGTATATCATTAACAAGTACATGTATGTGTTGACCACTGGGTGTGTTTTGGTTATTTGTGTTGTTGACCTAATTGCTTGCTGTCGCATTGAGGTATGCATTTCCTTTTGTTCTTTTTAATTGTTGATATACTCTTCCTTGAGTTTGCAATGCTTAATGTGGAAGATTCTCTGAGTTTGACTAGTTTAGGTGTCAAAGAAGATAACATCATTTCGCGGGTTTAATGAAAATTTTACATTGAAATAATTACTTGAATTGAATAATTTGTTTATTTTGCATTACAATAGATATAACTGTGTTGTATTTAAAGCTTTGCAGATGTTCATCTGTAGTTTTACGTGTTGCCAGTTAAAACTCAATTTGCAACAGTAAAACTACCGATGGGCGTCCGCAAAGCTTCAAATACAATACAGTTATCTCTATTCTAAAAGTCCTGAATTTAAAAACAAATTGTGTTACTCATTTAGTATCCTGACTGATGATACATATTGGAGTAGTTTCTAATTTCTTTTTTACAAATTTTCAAAAGTCTTAATTCAATTAACAAGGTTAAACATTTAATAAAGTTTACTAAAATTATGATTTTGAAATTACTTATATTATAGTGTAGTTTGTTTAATCACATTGCAAATAGGAGTTATCTACCTTTATTTCAAGTCTGAAATCACTTAATTCATAAATCATTTAATGGAATTATCCCTTTACTTTATTTATATAAAAGATGGTATCTTATATTAAGCATATAAACATTTCAGATTTTCCTCCAAAATGGTTCAAGTGCGAACAATCAGATAAATTAGTGTTAAAGCTAAAACATTATCATTCCTTTTCATCATTCTTTTACAACAAAAGACATATTTTACTCTATTTATAATAGCCAATATATGTCCCTGTTCTGAGTATTTAGAAATGCCTTTTAAATGAAATAAACCCTTGATCATGTTGATCAATTTTAAACGTGAGATTTAAAAACTTCTTGTTTTAGTAATTCCCCTGACTGATACATATAAAAATACATTCTTAGAGTACTTTATGTACTTTGATTATTTGTTCACAGGATTGTGCTGATTTGAATTAATCCATGGTATTGAAATGTGATAGAAAACTAGCATTCACTTGGTAGATTTTCAATGTTGTATTAATAATTTGTCATTTTTAATTGTTTTATAGAGCTTTCCAAGAGTGCTTTTAGTACTTTGATTTTATGTTTTCAGTATAATTTTGCTGTGAATTACAGAAAACAGCATACATATTAATAAATCACTTGTTTTATAATACCTAAACCAGTAGTTTTTGCTTTATGTAGAAAAAGAATGAGTTCATAACATGAAAATAGTATACAAATACAGATAGAAATATGTAGCGGACTAGCTGTACTATGAAACATACTACAGATATTTCTGAATATTTGCCGTGGGTGGATTTTTTTTTTATTTCTTTAACTTATCAAAGAAGTTTATTTTACAGTTAACTTTTAATTACAGCTTCACCTTTTCGACATTTTAGCATTTTTGTCTGGTGTTGATTTGGCTAAAATAGCCAATTCACCGTACACCAGTATTATAAATAGAGAAATTGGACTACCATAGAAATAAATATATATTTATTATTTTGTCTTTTTATTCCTTTTATAATGGTTTGTCACATAAATTGGTCAAAAAAAATATTTGTCATGGCTATAATTGCTTATTTGTTAGATAAAAATGCTTAAAAAGCACTAAAATTTGACAATTTTCCCATAAAAAGGGTGAAAAATAGATGGCGCTGCAAAACTCGGCAATCCAATAGAATTCAAGCAAAAATTTTACAAGTGGAATTGGCATGGCCTAAGTGTTATGTGTACCAAATTTCATGACATTCTTTGAGAATCACTCCCGGACACTTTTCCATGGTTTTCTGTGAGACAAGCTCTTAAAATAACATTAGGAAAACGTTAAAATAAACGTCATGAAGTAACCAATCTTGAACGTTATTTTTAAAGTTACTATAACGTTGATTGAACATTATGATTATAACGTCACATTTGCAATGGTGTACTTACGTAAAGGTAACGTTATTCTATTAACGTTTATATTTGAATGAATTTATAACGTAACATTTATACCATAGTACAACGTCAAAATAATGTTATTGAAAACGTTAATTGATAACATCAATTTAATGTTGAAAATAAACGTTAACGTTATTTAGTAACCTATCTTAAACGTTATTTTTTTATGTTCTTATAACGTTGATTGAACATTATGATTATTACGTCGCATTTGTAATGTTTAACTGACGTAAAGCTAACGTTATTTTATTAACGTTTGTATTTAAAAATTTATAACGTAACATTTATACCATAGTACAACGTCTGAATAATGTTATTGAAAACGTAAATTGATAACATTTATATAATGTTAAATAAACAAAATAATTTAACGTTTGATCACTAACCATTGTATAACTTTAAATCCCATGCTGGAATGTGACGTCATTTAAAATTTTCAGAAAGAGGCTAAGATGGCGTTCTATTACAAGTAGTTGAAAATTGGCAATTTTTTTGTTTGTTTATGTCTTATCTATTTCTGCATTTTGATCTACCAAAAGCAAAAAAGAATCCAACTAATGGTAAGTAAAAAATAATTTGTCAATCTTCTGTAGAGAATGATTCCATCTATATTAATATCATGTATTTCTTAAAAAATGCCAATGCATGACTGCATGGTTTAAATTTATTCTAACGTCGTTGTACGACAAAAAGCCATAGTCCTTCAAAAAAAATCACTGTACAGTCGTGTAACTTTTAGTAGAACAAAAATGTTTGCTCAAGTCTACAGTAATTCCCATCAGAGTATTCCATGCTTTAAGACGATCACGTATTACGCTAGAATAACGTTAGTATAACGTCGAAGAAATGTATAGTTTTATGTTTTAGTAGCGTTCGTATAAAGTTAAAACATAACGTCTTATCTATAATGTTGAAATTACGTAAATGTAACCTTTAGATATTACTTTTTTCAATACGAAATTATAACGTAAAATTAATACGACAATACAATGACTACATAACGTTTTTTGAAATACGTAAATTCTCAATATTTATTTAACGTTAAATACACATATTAATCTACGTTAAATAACTTACCATTTTATAACATGATGTCATACGCTAGTATATGACGTCATTAAAAAAAAAACATAGAGTGCCATTATCATATTTACAAGGAGTTTAAAATGAGCAATTCTTTGTTTACATTTAATTATTTATGCGCTTCTATCTTTACGCTAAAAGTAGTATTAGTTAGTGAAATATCGGTAATAGAACTTTCAAATTTTGTCAATTTTTTTTTCAATCATACGACACTTTGAACAATTCATGGGATCATTTTAATTTATTTGTACTTTGTCATGACTCTATTTAATCCTTGCCGAAACTTATCCACATTGCAAATTTTTAATTCGCCTATGCTTGATGGTCAGTTTATTTTGGACCAGCACTGAATATACTTATTACAATGTAGTTTTAATTTATATCGCTTAGACTTTTGGGAAAACCATTTGATTTTCTTAATGTTTAATATTTTCATATACCACTGTTCTTCCTTTTAATATATCATAGTTCAGATATATTTTTTAGCATTTCTGGAGCAGTAGCCGTACCTTTCTGGTTACTAGTTGTGTGTTGCATATGATATAAATTGTAACACTTCTTAGTGACTTGATAGGTTGAATATAATATTCCACGAAAAATAGAAGCAAAGAACTTGTTATCGGATAAAGATACATAAAAATAGCAAAGTAAACAAGGACTGTCCAGGATGAAGATACAGAAATTGTTACATTAGAAAGAGTGTTTCATTAGAGTTGATAAAATTTAATAATCTACGCTATCAACGATATTACTCAACAATGTAACTTTAAAAGTTTTTCTCTATCAAATGCTATGTTATTAGTAAATGTTACAGTAACGTTAGTTTTATGTAAATATAAGAAATGTTACTGTAAAGTCAGTTTTATGTAAATATATTACGTAATAAGAAATGTTAGCCAAACGTTCGTTTAATATTAATATATGACGTGATAATGGATGTTACGCTTACGTTAGTTTGATGTAAGTAAATAACGTAAACGAAAACGTTAGTTTAAGTTTCTTTTAACTTACTTAGAACGTTGCTTTAACGTTGCTTGAGTCTACAAAATGACGTTAAAAATACGTTCGTTAGTATGTATTTATAACACAAAATTTTACGTTAAAATAACGTTTTATTAACGTTATTTTGTTTGCTGGTTGTATACAATAAATGGACTAATATATACACAATTTTTATGAAAATATCCACACTGACTTCGAAAACAAATAAACGAAGGATCGATACCATCAAATTGCAGGACTATTTCATCGAAAACATATTTATTGAGATTATGGATTCATATTTCAACCCACAGTATTTAGCAAAATTGCTAATTTAGATGACAAAAATGAAGTTAGAAACTTTGTAAATGCCTAAAAAAACACTATTGCAACTTTAACGGTAACATACCAAGTCGAAGCACATCATCCATTGATCGTCTTTTCCCCAACACGGGAAGGAAATTCTCTTGCAGCTGCATTTAGATTCATTACACCAACATATCTTCCTTTGGCAAGTTTTTCCTCCCACGTTATGCGGAACAACTTAAATAAAATGAAATTTATTGAATTGTATTAACTATTGTCAGGCCAATGCATTCAGATCAACTTAAAACCAAAACAAAAGATGTATTCAATATCAGTACCAACTGTCAAGTCCTTATAAATTTTATTAAAGTTTCCTTTTCTATTGCTTTTATTGTTGGATGTTTTAATTTGGTAAAATAGCAGCTGTACTCTTTTTTTTCGACAATTTCTTTTTTATTGAGAAAGAATATATAACGGTTCATTCGTACAATTTTATAATTATATCTCCGTCCTTAACTATGCTTGGAATAACATTTTTCTATTTGGTACTCATCAGTTTTAGCTAGCTATAAAACCAATCCACAGAGAATGTGTGTCGAAAACATTCAAATTCAACAAGTTGGAACTTCAAAGTATCGGCAAACGGGGAATTTGTGTCTTACAAATCCAGTAAACGCTCAGACGTTACAAAAGTAAGATAATAAAACGAACATTTTAAATCGAAAAGTTTAAAAAAACAAAAGCTCATTCATATCAAACTAATGGAAAATAACTGTCATATTCCTAACTTGCTACAGGCATTTCCTATGAAGAATATTGTGGATTAAATCTAGTTTTATAGCTAGCATATCCTCTCACTTGAATTACAGTCACATATAAAATACAATTATATTGAAAACAAAGTGTGAACAAAGCAAACAAACATAATAGGTAATAATATCAGAAAAGGGATAAAGCAGTCAACTTTGTGTTATAATCTTACTCACTATAAAACAAACTAATGTATCACCAAAGAAAAACTAAATGGCATATAGGCAAAGCACACAACCAAAAATAAAGACAAGTATACAAATAATGAGCACACCACAACAACACATTGACGGGATGCATAAGTACCGAGCCACGTCAAAAGCATATATATAAAAGACAAAACATTAAAGGTTAAAAAATTTCAAAGACAAAATAAAAACTCTTTAACACGTTATTAAGATCTGGCAACTTATTACTCATTAGATATTAGCTAAGTATGAAATTCAGTTAGAAAGCTCATACGTAATGTGTAACAAAAATATTGTTTTTAACATATTGAAAAATTAAGTATCGGAAGTATGTATCTGACAGATCCGAGAAGCGCTCATTGCTTACCACAAATAGTTCAATAGTCCAGTAGTACACACGATAAAAGTGTGACGAAAATATATATATCGGTCGAACCGAGGGGAATGTGATTGTACTATGTTATATGGGGATATAATACAACAATCAATCAAATGAGATGTGGTAAAAGTCAACGAGCAAAGACCTACAATACAAGTAAATCAAAATTAGTATCTTAGTAAATTATAGCAGCAAAGTTTAAAAAAAATAAGTAATGAATATGATTTGTAAAATACTTACTTAGTAGACCAGCAAGAAGCAGCAACATCACACATTTCAACATTACTCACGTTTTCGTAATTAAAGCACTGCTACAAAATATTCAAACTCAGTCATTCTCATGATGTGTCAACCAGATTTTATATTTGAAGGTAAGTTATTAATTATAATTTTATTTCTTTTCACAATTAAATTGTTTCTGAATAAAAAAAAAGATGACTGTTAATAGACAAACATCTGCAAATCGAATTATTTCTAATCTATACATGTACGTTTAAAATCATCAAATAGTTGAAAATAAAATAATATAGAATTTAGCGCAACTTAAATGAATATCCATAACAGAAGTTATTAAAAATATATTACTTACACACAAACTTATTTGATTGATTGATTGATTGATTGTTGGTTGCTTAACGTCCAGTGGCAAATATTTCATGCATATTCAGGACGAAAACAAATTAACAATAAATACAATAGGTAGGTTCTGTAAGAAGGGCGTCCGGGATTTAGGTCGGAGAAATTTTGACTGCCACGGGAAATTAGGGTATATTGGATAGGGACCCTCAAAGAGTTGTTGCAGGGTTCTTAACGTGCAAAGAGCGTGGCACTCTCTTTACACGAGGCATCGGATTTAACGTCCCCATTCTGACCGGACGTGGCTGCAAATTTGTACATCCCGCACAGCCAAACGGACGCCCCACTTTAGCAAGGGTTTTACTGCCGGTCGGAGGAAGACCAATGGTAACCATACTTCTATTCCCCAGTCACCCTTGGGGACCAAACTTAATTGATATCTGAATACATTTTACTCTTATTTTGTCTAAATTTATAGCCAAAATATCTTAATTGAAACATCTGTAATTGAACTTCATGTGGCATCAAACAATAACTTCCCAGAATATAATTTTGATCAAGGTTACATACCATTAACTGGAAATTGATGCCACATGATGCCACATGAAGTTCAAAGAGAATTAAAAACAAGATATCAAGAACATGTATATTAAAAATATAGTTTAATGGATAGGTATATGTGCAGTTTTCATCAAATTGTTCAAAATGTTCCATGAATTTTGGGTTCAAGAATGTCATATTTTGAGGAAAAAGTAAAATAACGAAAATAGCGAACTCCGACTTAAGTTCTAAATGGAAAGTCCATAAGCTAAAAGCAACCTCAAAAGCTCAAACACATCAAACGAATGAATAACAACTGTCATATTCCTGACCTGGTACATGCATTGTTTTATGTAGAAAATGGTGAATTAAATCTGGTTTTATTGCTAGCTAAACCTCTCACTTGTATGACGGAAGCAAAAAAATCCATATATTGACAACGATGTGTGAACAAAACTAACAGACATAATAAGTAAAATGTCAAAAATAGCGGTACAGCTCTTAATCACTATAAAACAAACAAATATGTCTAGAAATTTAATATAACTTGAAAAGTTAAAGTTTCTTAAACAATAGCCGCCAATTGCAAGTGAGACGTAATGCGCTTTTACTATAGATATTCAATGAGTTGCTTTATGTTGATCTACTTTTAGGAGCAAATTAATCAAATTAGCTTCTGTTTTGCTTCTGTCTTATTGCAGCTTATTAAATCAAAGATGATAACTATTTCTAATATGTTAAACAATTAAACCTCTGTTCATTATCCTCTTTAATCTTTCATCTGGCAGATGTAGTCGAGAAATTGTTGTCTGAATGATGCCTAGTTTTGTAGATCGTTTCACTAAGGAAGCAATATTAGATAACTCGGAGCCTTAATGCCATTGAGATCACAATATACAGATTTAACTTCTTCATTGTGTCATGCAGTTCATTGATGAATTGTCTGCACTTCAACAGGCGCATCACACAATTAGCGACCACAATACTCAACCATGCTACCATAAGTTCACCTTTGTCACACTGTTGATTATATTCAATTGAACGACGAATACAAATTCAAGATAATAAAGGCATCTGCATTACGCAGGTAAAAGTGAGTACATCACATGGATGATTAAATCTAATCACCTATATTAATGGGATGAGAACATGTTATAAGTAAGAAAATGTTTATTTTCATTTTGTTTATATTTAAAGGAGAGTTGTAGAGCATAAGTGTAGAAGATACATGAAAAAGAGATGCACAGTAATCATTGGAAGTTTAAAAAGAAACGGAATATACAAAAGGACACTTTAACCTCATAAGTCGAATAATCGTTAACTGGTTCATAAAGTTTTGCAGCATCCTGAAGGATATGATTTATTAGGTGTGTGGAATTGATAAGACAGTTTGCTTCAATTTCTAGACCTTTCAGACAACTACAAGTGCGATAAGCATAGCAGACATTAACTTAATACTGAAAATCATAGTTGTCCTCATATAATACTGAACCACAATGGAACTCCAATAATAAATTTCTAGTTTTCATTAGCAGTTAAGCAGATGTGTACCTGCTAAAATTCCTGACATATAAAAATTTGAACTAATTCAACGGAGAAAACTAACCACATAATGTAGAACAAAACAAATCAATATTCACGGAATATAAAACAAACGATACATTCAACTGTTTTTTTTTTTTTGGAAATGAAACAAGTTTTATGTATTATTGATTAGTAATTAAAATACATGAAATTTAAAGCCAAAACAATAAATATAAGATGTTTCTCGAGATAAGATTTATGTCACCACCGACATCTGTGTTGAAATAAGTCATCATTGGTATTGTCATATCTATGACTTCGAAAAGTTCGAAATACTAAGGGTTTTCGAACACAAGAATAATCATATTACATTAGCTGTGTATGGTTAAATCTTTCGAAATGTTGGCCTTAAATGCTCTTAATGGTCTTTTATCTGTTTTAATTCGAGCGTCAGTGATGAGTATTTTATAGGTAAAACGCGTGTCTGGCGTACAAAGTTATGATCATGTTATCCTTGATGAGTATTTCTTTCTTATGTTGTAAATAATAAATTATTAAATAAAGGCAACAGTAGTATACAGGTGTTCAAAAGTCATAAATCGATTGAGAAAAATAAATCCGGGTTACAAACAAAACACAACAAATCTGTTGTTTTCTTATCGAAATATTAAGATCATGATGAACATTCACGTAAAAGACCAAAAACAACTGGGTCATTGCATGAAACAACACATAACACGAGGTTGTCGAAATTTATATTCGCAGTTCAATACATGACTTAAGATAATACAAAAGCATACACACATGACTGAAGACGAATGTTTTTTGGACTATGTATATATAGTTTTTTTCAAATACCCTTTTCAAAACACTGGAATTGATAACAACTGATTCACTTAATTTAACTATTGGCTTATCTAGTGCTTGAATGTTTAAGTTTTGGGCTTGTTACTTGAAATCATTTACCCTAAATTAGCTTTTGTAAATATGGAGACCAACAGGTGAAACAAGGTTTCAGTGACATTTTATGCCGTTTTGACTGACTAATAATTGCTAAAAACCACAGAGCATTGTTTTATCAGCCGAATTTTGATAATTATGAATTTGTAAGAAAGGGATCAGATAATTATATCTAGTTCAAAGTTCCCTACAATGAATGTCACAAATTAAAATATTTACCCACTTCCATTAGTTGCCTTTGTAAGTATAACCTTGACAAAACAAGGCTAACTTGGAGGTTTAGCTAGCAATAAAACCAGGTTTAACCCACCATTTATTTTCAGAAAATACTGGGGAATATTAAAGTTTTTTCCCCTTTTGGACTACCTCTTTTGAATTAACATTCAACTGTTATTTTAGGTCCTTTTTGTCATATAGGTATTCAACCTTTCTGTTTGTATACATCCTTGATTTAAGCTTTGAATGTTTCTGATGAAGGTAATTCAGGAAAATGCTTCGGACGCATACAAGTAATAAAGTGTTGTTTTGAGTTTTACTAATTCTTATCAAAGAAATATCTAAATCGTAAAGTAAGACAGCAGACACATATCGGTATTCTAGATATGGAATAATGGTTGAAATTCGAAGGGACAAACCGATAATACCTAAGCAAGTGCATTGTAATACTACCTATAGAAGGTGTAATAACCTTTTATTTTCTCCCATTAGTCTTTGTTAATTTTGCACTTTTCAAAAATTGTGCAGAATTTATCTTTGTTTCGAATAAAGAAATACTTTGCATGAGTAAAGTTTTATCCGGTCCAGTACTATAGGTTGCACTTTGTAAATACAGCGGTTTCTCAAACCACGCCTCTTTTGGGAGATTTAAAATATTCATAGATAATTAGACCCCAAGGGTGACTGGGGAATAGAAGTATGGTCACCATTGGTCTTCCTCCGACCGGCAGTAAAACTCTTGCTAAAGTGGGGCGTCCGTTTGGCTGTGCGGGATGTACAAATTTGCAGCCACGTCCGGTCAGAATGTGGACGTTAAATCCGATGCCTCGTGTAAAGATAGTGCCACGCCTTTTGCACGTTAAGAACCCTTGCAACAACTCTTTGAGGGGTCCGTAGGTGACCTGTTGCAAGGAAAAATTTCTGTCCCTATCCAATATACCCTCATTTCCCGTGGCAGTCTAAATTTCTCCGACCTTAATCCCGGACGCCCCTATTACAGAACCTACCTATTGTATTTATTGTTAATTTTTCTCGTCCTGAACATGCATGAAATATTTGCCACTGGACGTTAAGCAACCAACAATCAATCAATCATAGATAATTAGTTTTGTTTACATACTGGTTCCCAGTTCTGATCTGTAGGTTGCATTTCATAGAGGCATAACTTGGGAATGTTACCAGTAAATATACATGTGAATATTGTTTATATTGAAATCTGTGGTAACCCTACATTCGAGGTAGGGGTAGTAAGGACATTTAGTGTTAGTTTAAACGAAATTCAGGGGCCTATAAACGATGGAAATATGCCGCACAGCCCTATATTTTGACCTTTGAAAAATAGTAGTGCATGTGAACTTTCCATTCTAGGATATGATTTTTTCAAAACTCCATAGTAAAAGTGGTACAGTTATAGCCGTAAAGGGAGTTCCTATGGGAAAATGCATTGTCAATATTTACAGAAATGCAACATATAGACAAAATTTCACATAACATTTCATTGCATTTAAGAAAATAACGATCACTGGAAGTTAACCAATCAAATGTTCATCTCTTTTTTAACCTCTGTACAAGCATTCTTAACAATGTAACCTAAAGTTTCTTCAAAAATATTCTATAGAAGCACTAAATAAAAAAAAAAAATAATAATAATGGTGCTTTGAAACACCAAAGATATCTATGTTTATGACCAAATATTTTTTTTTTTATTGCAATGAAATGTAGGATTTATTTCTTACAACTGTCAAATTCAAGGAATATTTTTTCGACTTTTTTCGTATGTGACATACTATGATTTGGTAGTAGTACTACTAAATAGAAGCAATCTAAATTACCGTTTGATTGTAAAATAATTCGAAATAAACTAATAATCATATATTTGCATGGAAATAAAAGTCAACAAAACTATAAGAATACCTCTATAGAATGAAATACTACTAATGAATTAACAGGAACATAGAAATGTTTGCAATATGTAGAGTTATAAGTTAGTCCTGTACAATAGAGGGTTCTCTATCTTCGCAATTAAAATATAGTAATAATCACATATAAGAAATAGTGTTGATACAAGTTTTATTATTTGAAAGCATCAGTTTTCTGTCTGCTTAGTAGGTTTCGTGAATTAGCTTATCTTCTAGCTCAGCTGTAAAATATGAGAATGAAGTTATATCATCTACATAGTATTGTCGTGGAGTGTTTTGTTCAAAGCAATACAAAATACAAAGCATTACTTGTTTTCACAATTTCTAATTTATATAAGTTTTCAACACTATAGATTTACACTTCTTTAATTTTCTTTATTACACTTTTATTCTTACAACCATGGTGACTTTTACTTTACTCTTGTCTTGCAAACCGAGCATCGTGCACTACTTAAATACATATATGGTCTTACCTTATTCTTCAGTTCTATTGATTTCATCTTTTGAATGTTCCATTTTTTATTTTGGATTTTTAAAATTTGAATTGAATGTAATTTTAGACTAACACTAAGACACTTATGCTCAATTTACATCATGTTTTTTAAAACTAAGTTTGATAGTTCTGTATTCCGTTAAAGTTTTTGTGGAACGATTTTTAAACAATCAGACAAATTTGAAGAAAACTTTAAAGTCGTAATGCTGTCTATCCTCGTCAACCACATCATTTATATATCTTAACTACAAAATGAACTAAAAGAAACAGTCTTCATTCTTACATATTGAAAACTCAACAACTGGATTACTATAGATATTGTAATATTGGTTGTTACATACCCAGTTTGACTTCATTATCGGTTGAGCGTTTACGTACATAACATTCCCTCACCCATCTACAACATCTTCTTCCTCGACTACAGCGCACCGCACACCTCCATTAACAATTACCGTCCACAGAATCAGGGACAACTTTAAAAATAAGTCTACTGAATATCAATTACACACTGTATATGTCTTTCCCGTGTAAGATAATATTTATTTTTCAACTTTCACATTGGCACGATAAAATTTGAAATATGTTCACTCTTTTAAATTGAATTAATAATTTAATGGATATTGTTTAATTGAAATTTACTGTTATGAAATCATTTAAAATTAACATGAGACATGAGTAAGAAATGTATCTCCTTATTGCATATAATTTATATACCTGTTTTCCATTCTTTGGTTTAGATCCACTCTTCGACCTTTTCTGTTATATATACTTTTAAACGTTTGCATAAGATTGTGTGTTTTCAAACATTTTGGCATTGATCATCGGTTAAGAGCCATTAATTGTCGAAATTTCCTTACTGTGTAGTAAATTGGGTACCGTTAAATTTATATAAAGATATTTGCTGGAATATCTATCTCAAAATCTTTAAATAAAATGTAGATGAAATAAAGAATATACTTACCCAAAAGACCAGCAAGAAGAAGAAAATCACCAACTTCGACATTTTGATCCTCTTTTTAATAACAGCACTGTAATACAGTTAATACTAAATCAGTTACTTTGTCTAGAGATTTTTATCAGATTTTTCACGTTTACACCAATTTTACAGTAGAAACGCAAATAAGTCATTTTATATCGCTGAATAACGTAAGAGATGAATGTAAAGTAATCTCAATACGTAGTTTGTATGTATTTTCAAGTACTGAAACATTATTTGGTAAATCTTATTAAGTGAATAAAATTTTAAAGAAAGACAAGAATAACCATTAAGATGACTATTAAAAAGCAGCACTGATTATATAAAAAAAAACAAATTTACCTGCTAAAATTAAACCTGTAGTTGTTATTTCGCTCTATATTCTTATTTTTGTGCTCAATATATATAATGCCTAGGCATAATGATTTTAATTTCTGTAATTGAATAATATATAAAATCAAACAATACCTTCCCGGAATATTGATTTTATCAAGGTTAAATACATTTACAGGAAACTGACATGAAGCTGTAATTGTTCATACATAAAGACTAACATTGTGGCCAACTTTCTATTTCATATTTATTAGAAATGACGAAATACGTACAAATGTGTTAATATGTATTCTCATTTATTTAAAAATAAACAATGATTTTGTATTTTGTTTTGATTTCATTTTTATATCATCTTCTTGCATCAATCAAACGTTTCCAAAGAAAAAAAAGAAGATATGAATGTAAGTTTTAAAAGATTTTAAAGATGTTCACATGTTTTATTCTGTAACCAAAATGTCAATTTGATTAACTAAGATGACCAACAGCCGAAAGTTATTTTGTTTGAGAGAAAACTTAGGATAATAATTTTATCTTACTAGGGACAAGGGAAGACATTTAGGCTTATCTTGCCTTTTAGACACAAGGTATAACAATTCGACTTGGGGCTTACTTATCATACTTTGAGTTTAAGCTGCTTTTCATGTTTGTATGTCGATCATTCTTTCTACGATATACAGAAAGTTCTTGGTGTTTCTAATGTATGACCAGGTAACAAAAGTCTCTCTGTTTATACGTATAAGTCCGACATTAATAGCATTTGATCTTAGTAGATAAAGTTGCTTCACTGAAGTGTATCGCTTCATCTTTCTTCTTGTTTATTGTTATTCTGCGGTTTACATGCAAAAAATGGTGTATTATACTATTTATTTATGTATATATATGTGCTGAGTGTACTTGTGTTTGTTTGTACAGTATTCCTGTCACGTAATGTTGTCATATAAGCGGTATTTTTAAAATGCAATATAAGCGGGAGGTTTGGCTAGTCGAAACAACAGGTTTAACCCATCATGATGAATTAAAATATCCTGTACAAGTCAGGAAAGGGTTAGTTGTAATCTATAGCCTGTTTCTATGTATAATGGCGTTTGCTTTTGTTGTAGTTCAGTGTTTCTGTTGTTCCTTTGTTTTCCTGTTATAGTTGATGTGTTTCCCTCCGTTTTAGTTTGTGTAGATTTGTTTTTGTTTAACCCCTACCATGCTGTGCCCGTCATATGACGGGCGTACCAAAACCACCGTTATTTGGCTCCAATAGCGTTCCATACTTTTAGAAGTCAGCTTTACGATACTTATTTCGAAAGTTATGCATGTTCCGTCAACCTGAGGCTATCTATTCTCATTTTACTCATGTATAAATTGCATTTTGAACTCAAATACGGACTCGGAAAATTGAAATCGGATGAAACTCGGTTCTCTGGAGGGTGGGCTTCCTTCAGTGTCTTGCACAGGAAGTTCAGAGGCCTAAAACTTGCAAAAATAGTGCAAACCCGCAGGCATATAACTACTGATAGTAATTATTATTGAAATACGCAAAGGAAACGACTACTTCCGGTTTCGGGTTCATTTAATCAAAAATCGGAAAAATCGTGAAATGCCGTATTTTTGGTCCAAATGACCTTCTTTAGACTGCTCAACCAAGATCAGATTCACTCCCACCTAACAACTGTTGGGGTCAATTTGTTAACTGGGGTCCACTCTACATGCAGGATACAGCTGGATACCTATACCAGCATCCCTGGGTCTTCGTGGTCAAGAAAAGGACGAAAATCGCCAAAATTGACGCTTTTTGCACCTGAAGACCAACTTTGGGCCAAATTCCCACCCACCCTCCCCGCCTCCTCACCCCAACCACCCGTCCCGGATCACCTACCTTAGATTTAAAGGAATCAGCTTCAGCAGCAGAATTAAGCCCATTTGCATACAATTTGCATAATTTTGGTTTTCTGTGTTGTGTCATCTGTACTATTATTTGTTTGTTTGTCTTTTATTTTTGGCCATGGCGTTGTCAGTTTGTTTTCGATCTATGAGTTTGACTGTCCCTCTGGTATCTTTCGTCCCTCTTTTGCAAATAAACGAAAATTAGACATTTTCTTAAAACAATTCAGCATGGTAAGTGTTAATCGATTTAAGACTATTGAACAGCGGTATACTTCTGTTGTCTTTATTTTTACTAGTAGATTTATGTAGTCGCCATATCGGCGGAGATATCCATGAAATACATCACTTGGGGTTAATCTTAGCTGATTTTCTTCACATTTGGACCCTTTATATAACTATAAGCCTTAAGTTGTTTCGTTTTCTTTCTTTTCTTTCACCAGTATATTTGATTTGTGTTTTGCTGATCGACCTTTGCCAACCTTTCTGTTGGGATTTTAACGTTGTCTACCTCGTTTCCTATCATACGTCTAAAATTTTAAAAGTTGGAGTATCGAGAATAAGCTTGTTGAGACACACATATGTTTTACAGATGCAAATGACTTCTTCAATTTTTAGACTAACAATAGGTGAGCTTGTGTGTTAAAAAAATGTCTGAAATTACATGAATACTGATTACATGTGATTCTATAGCAAAATTACCCAACGAATTTATCTCAAGGATTCTATCATATTTATTTACTTTATACGTTATTAAGACAAAATAGTCAACACCTTTTTGATTTTAGGATTTTATTTCTCTCAATAACTTTTCTTTCTGATGATTTTGTTTTTATTAGGAATTGATACAAATGCA
Organism: Mytilus coruscus; assembly: GCA_017311375.1. Lineage (NCBI taxonomy): Eukaryota > Metazoa > Mollusca > Bivalvia > Mytilida > Mytilidae > Mytilus > Mytilus coruscus. Next base: position 26,921 of record JAASAO010001327.1, read on the forward strand.
TATTAAAGATGCGAACGTATATGCACATACCGTTATCTACTGATTTGTTCTTCTTCTTTAAATCTTAAATTATACATCTTTTAAAACTTTTAAAAGTCATAGAAACAGGTGTAAACAAATTCAAATATCCCATCTTGGTAATTTCCCCTTCCTAATAAAGAGTTTAATATTTTTGGTTTAGTTTCAAGTCAATATCAACCAGTTTGCGATTGCCTAATTTCTAGCGAAGGGTAATGATTAAGGTCAATGCATACTGATAAGCTTACACCCTATGGAAATGATTTAATGAGCTTATGACAGTTTATTTTCGATCTATGAATTTGAATGTCCATCTGGTATCTTTCGCCCTCTTTACAAAATGATGCTCATTACAATACATGATTTGTAAAGGAAACGTGACACGATTTTTTTTTTTTTTTTTTTTAATAAATTAATAAATATTAGTCTTAAAACATGTTTTGTACAATTTTGCTGGTCGAAACCTGATCAATTGGCATTTTTTAGGTCAAAGAATCCAGCGCTTGTCATAATGAATGATTTTTAATTAGGTAACGATCACGTGATCGTGCTTACGTCAGTGGTTACAAGCTGGGAAAATGTCTCTAACTGGACGATGTCGATACACGGTATTGACAGCACTTTTCCCGATTACTGACAAACTATAAAGACAATTGACCTCATCAATTTGAGCCATTGTGTGTGGAAAATAACCAAGAAAAGGATATTAATTCTTCATGCGAAAAGTCCAACAACGACGATTTTTCAGACAATACCGATCGGATTGTTACCATACATATGGGTTTGTCTGATGAATAAATTTAATAAACCGCTTTCCTCATTTCTTTTTATTTAAATAAAACTACTTTTAATCATGATTGAAAATATAAATTTTATAATTATTGATGATCAAATTGTTCTTTTTTCTCTCTGTTACGGTAATGTTATAATTATGTGTGCGCCAGAGGCAGAAAGAAAAAAGAAAAAAAAACGATTGTAAAAGTCAAATAAGGCGTTCACAAAGGATAAATTTGTTTTCTTTTGTTTTGTTTACGTAGAGACTTTAAATAGGTATAAACTATCACCAAAAGTTATGCTTATAATATTTTTTGTTGGAAACCATACATCACGCCAAGGATTTCTATAGTGACAAATCCTTTATCACACTTTTTTCTGCATTAGGATATTCAATTAACAATTTTATTACTTTCCCCCTTTTATGTAAACAATTCAATTCAATATTTTATTTACGTCCCACCTTATGTATAAAATTAAACAATACAAAACATTTATTGGAGGCTGTTAGTAATTAAATTTTGACACCCATAGCATACTTGACCAGGTGAAAGGTAAGAAGGCACCTGTATTGTGATTAAGTCACGAATTATGTTATTTACCTTTTAAAACCATACATTTTAAAGAAAAAAATACTATAGTCTTATGTTGAAATAATTAATAAAGTTATATTACACTTCTAAAGTATGCAATTCCATCCAAACCCTTATAAATCTAACCTCAAATTTAAGGAATTACACAAAGTAAATTCAAATTCACATATATAGGTCCTTTGCGGTGTTTTTAAAGACCGCTCTTCCAAATATCATTTAGCAATCAATTTGTTTATTGCGTCCAGGAAAATATTCACAACACATAATGTTAAATTTTCAATCGGACTGAGCATGAAAATGTTTACATGTAACATACTCCAGTCTTCGAGAACATGAGTTATATATTAGTTGTATTTGTGCGTTATCTCTATTGTTTTACGTTAGTGGTTTCTGTACTTCGTACCGATCTTTTGAACTAGACTGTTTTATAGTTATGTACTGCTGTAAGACCACTATTTTTTGGGGGCGCTCACATACATATACCCCGACACATTTTGAATGTGACTGTCTTAAATCAGGAGCATGTAGATCAGTGGTTGTCTGTCGAATGTTTTCTGCGGAAATTATTTTGTTATAAATAAGTTAGTTTTCTCGTTAAAATTGTTTCACATTTTCATGTTGAGAACTTTTATAGCCGAATATACGATATAGGGTTTTCTCATTGTTGGAGGCTTTACGGTTATACCAAATAATTGGTTCAAACGTTACTTTCTTCATTTATTATTAAGTTTCCATTTTAAAAGACATGCTTTTCATCATCTGAATCTTTACCAACTAGAAAGTTGTCAATAACTATGTTCGATGTTCAATATAAGAATGTATAAGACTTATATGATTCACATTCTCGTATCAATTCCTTGTTTGCTTTTATGCTTTTGCCTAATAATTTCTTATGAAGGTATAGACTTGCAAGCATACAGGAATATTACTTTTCCATCTCAAGAAGTCAGTTAAAAGGGCATCTGTTATAAACCTTTTATATCTGCATATTCTTAAAAGCAATAAAAATAAGACCTATATACAGGTTGTCTATAATTAGTTATCAACACTGGTTAGGTATTTAATATTGGTGGTGCATAGGGTATTGTATGGAAGTACTACAGGTATTCATTAAACATCAGGTAGTTGTACCTGTAATACTGTAACAATAATATATTCCAATCTCACCTGTGCCCTCGGCAAAACCAACATCCAGAATGTTCACAAAGAGCTTATGAAGTAATATTGCGTAATAACTATCAATCCCCCATGTGGCGTGACACCTGAAGCTTGCAACTTCAAACGAGACCTGAAATTGCGATACTCAATCACCTGTAACGTACACCTGTGACCTATGATGAACTCATGGCATGGCACCCGAGACCCCAAATCTGGATTCCTTATATGTACATTTGTAAGTGGGCGGAAAGAAGTGTAGTTTGGGTTTGTTAAAAAGTCCAATCTTTACACCTTCAAAGTCCGCGTGTCATTCGAAAAACAGAAAATATCATGTCAATATTCTTTTTAATTATATTGTTGAATCCATAGGCATCACATATAATCATATTGTTTATCACTGTAATGCGTAATATTGGATAATAATCAAAACTAAATTTGCGTTGTACCCATATGTCAATATGAATGAAAGAAACCACTGACGTAGTAGCCTCGTTCTGAGTGACTTCCGGGATGGAAATATGCATATTTGACAGGTCGATAAATCGTTGCATTAAAATCTCATTAAAATACATATTTTACCAAATATTTGACACTTATATTGCTATCGATGTATTTTGGGGGAAAGTTAAGTATAAATAAACATTTTGAAACACAAATTGAAAATCGTGTCATGTCTCCTTTAAGTCAAGAATACTGAATGGTTTGTTTTGAATGCTTATGGCTCTCTGTCTCATCTTTTAATTTATGAAAATAAACACAAACAATAAATTAGTTTCAATATATTTTTATTACACGAAGCTTGATCTTATGTCTGCTTAGTTTGGTCTTAGTCATCTAGTTGCCTTTGAGCTTAGCTGAAAAATACCAAAGTTAAAGTTATTTTGCAGATTGACATTTAAAATAAACAGTATACATTTTCTTAAGTATTTTTAAATGCAAAGTCAAAATATTTCACCGAAACCCTACTTTTTCCTTATTGTATTTTATATTGGTACCGTTGATGGTCCGTGTATTCATTTTCAAAAACTTTAAGGAATCAAAATCACAAAACTTTAACGGACGCCATCACGAGCTGTTCAACTCATGACAAATGAAGTAGTCATTTGAAAACTGTATAAAATTAGAATTGAAATGTTTCAATGATGTTTCTTCTAAGATAAAATCACATTGCAACCCTATTGTTTATTATTAGCGAAATTGTCAATATAGATTAAACGAAATGTAATTATAATGAAAAAAAACTCGTTCCTTGCCATGACAACAACAATTTAATTTGAAAACTAGGAGAAAACATACCAAGTTCAGTTTTATTCTCGATTGATCGTCTACCACAAGAATAGTAAAAAATTAGCCTCCCATATTTACAGCAATACCGCAATTTCCAATGAACACAATACTGTTTACACACATATCGATACACTCTACAAGTCATTCTGGACTCGGCATTCTGAATAACTTTAAATGAAACAGACATTACAGATTATTGATATGGAATTTTGTCCATTCATGATGATATTAGATGTTTTTTTATACTGAGAAGAAAACAAACGATAAATATTTTTAACACAATAGTATTTTCTTTTAATATCTCTATCCTTTATCATACTAAAAATAAATAAATTTACACATAGATTTTGCCTATATTTTTAGCAGCACCATTCCTTTCTTGCATCTTTAATATTATATGAGCATGACTGCGTATAACAACATCAGAAAAGTGTACTTTTTAAAAGGAGTTTGTGTTATATTTCTCTTTGTTTTCTGTTTATACTTGGAATACTCTGTATTTCAATATATCTGCTCTTCTGTGTTTTATGGTTTTATTTTCAATGTGATCTCAAAACAGTTATCAATGGTACCAGGCTTACAGTTAAGTACGCCAAACGCGCGTTTCGTCTACATAAGACTCCTCAGTGACGCTCAGATCAAAATAATTTTAAAGCCACTGTCTTCATTTTAAACTGTCACATTCTGTCGTGAATAAAGTATAACAATTAAAGTAATTTAACAAATAAACATATTTAAAACAATAAGTAATAAACTAAAATTTACAATTATATACGTAGCAAGAAGAAGAAAATCACAAATTTCGACATTGCATTAGGAAAGTGCAACTACAAAATGCATAGAAAGGAAGTAACTTTACGTGGTATTGGGGTAAATTAATGTGAACTAGATTTTACATTTCTGAAAAATTATAGGTGTTTTATTAAATCTATTTTTCTAAATAGTAAAGCACTACATAAAGATATGAACAATAAATGTAATATCAATAAACATGGGTTTTATATTAATTCAAATAGTGGAATATTCTGGTAATCGTATAAACATAAAATAAATAAAAAATTTCAATCAAAACTTTAACAATATTCAGAAAAGAAGTGAGCGCAAATGTTTGACATACCTTCGCTATCTATAGTTGATATCTATATAGATAATAAGTATTGTTTTACAATATATATTGCCAACGTGTATTGATTTGCTTCTGCAATGGAACATGTGGTCTTAATAATATCTTCCTAAATAAAACTTTGATCAAAGTTACAGCATTTAAAAGTGTTTTATAGATGTCAGCTGAATTACATAAAATAATTAAGATCGATTGATTAGTGTTTGTGCAATAACATTGATATAGAGGATGAAATTAGTTATCAAAAGTACCAGGATTATAATTTTATACGCCAGACGCGTTTCGTCTACATAAGACTCATCAGTGACGCTCAGATCAAAATAGTATGAAGCCAAACAAAACAATTTAATGAATAAGTACTGTATTTCTTTTTAGATTGTAGTCTGTATAGTATAGCAAGTTGTTTATTTCACAGTCTTATTCGAACAAATTTTACATCAAATTTGGTTATTAAATAACTTTTGGTCTACTTTCAACTAATAGGACATTTGAAAATAGTTCTTCTTGATATCTTGGAACTACAGAAAAATAAACAATTGTCTCAGATAAACATGAGAAATTGAAATTACTGTAAAGCAATGTTTTAAATTTGATTCCGCATCTAAATTATGTCTTTATAGACACTAATCATTGTTAGCCTGATGAATATTTAGATTGCAATTACTACTTTTGGTTCAAATCAAAAATCATTTCTGCGGTTCAACAGGGTCTTAATAGAGCTGTGAGAGTGATACTTTCTTGCTTGTTTACTCAGTTAAGGTTAAACAACCGCAGAGATAGGACAGAGTTGAAACACGGTAAATGGAAATTTTGCTAATTCATTTTTATATGGACCCAAAACAAATTTCAAAATCAAGTGCTAATTTTTGAATGATGACGTATTTGTTACGAAAGAAGAAAATGTGTTTTTTAATAGAATGCAATATTTTCTTTAACAAAAGAAATTTTATTTCATGTAACCAAACATTTTGGAGGGTTGGAGCAGTATTTGTTTTTTTCCGTGTTCCATGTTGGTTTAGTAATGGCGCCATTTCATTGTATGAATTGAGACAAACAATACAAATAGATTGAGCATAACATTTTATTACTGTAAATCTGTCTGTTGTTAATTGTCTTCAAGCTCAGCTGAAAATAGATTAGATTGAGTTATTTGTATATTGGCATTTATTTTGACTGTATGCTCAAAACTATTGTAAATGGATGTGGCGTACTTCTATACTTAATCCTTAAATGTTTAAATCGATCATGTATCTATCGTCTGAATTGATAACTTTGTTTTGTATATGGTCGAATCAAATTATTATTATTTAAAAAGATATGTTCTGATACTGTTTGTGGCTAACTTTAAACCTAGCTAAGTTTTCTGCAGTGAATACGGTTAGCTTAACATCTTAGATGTCTGATAATAAAAATCAAACCGAGAAAACAAATTATTTTGTAAATATTTTTGTTTTATTTTGTTTTGGTACAGTGAATCAATATTGTTCAGCTGGAGACATCTACGTTGTACAAAAATATATGATTATGAGATGTATTTCATTCCAAGAAAAAAAATCGTATGGATATTGATTGCATATAATATATCATGTATTACATGTAAATAGCATGTTTAAAGAAATAATCAATATAATTTTAAAAACTTGCTCACTATCAAGAATGGAAATATTTTTAAGATGCATTTTTGTATTTAGAAGCTACTACATTTTGACAAATACAAAATATTCGATAGAAGTGAACTGTTAGTTTAAACTAAAATGAGACAGCAACTAAGTTCAACCCTGAGGTCTCTATATATTCCTCGCTGTAATGTATGATTTGTTCTATATTTCCTAAATTTAGGCAGACTAGAAACAAAAACAACAGAATCAAATAATATCAGACATGAATAAAATCTCAAATACGTAAAGAGACAGTAACAATCACTAATTAATCATTACTAAGTATGTATTGTTTTAAAGTAGCTCTGTGAATATCTAATACATCCAAACACTTTGAAAAATTAAAACATATATCTTAAACAATAAAAGACCCAAATAAAATTTAAGATGATATTAATGCAATTCCTTTGTGATTTTTGCATTCTTTAAGGTTGCCTTTCTTTGATATTTTGATCAGGTGGCCCTCGTTCCATTCTTGAAGCATTTCTTCTTGCTGCCATATATCACTGAATAGCTTAAGTAAGAGGTTAGCTGTTAGGTCTGGGCTGGCCTTGAGGGCTTCTGGTGGAATGTTGTCTGGACTTGCTGCATT
>JAASAO010001842.1:0-132194 GCA_017311375.1 Mytilus coruscus
TTATTTACAAGTGAGACTTGAATATTGCTTGACTACAATTGAGCATATAAGCAGACTAAAATACTGGTTTGTACAATAACTTAAGGTTATCTTAAAGTGAGGACGGTTTACAGCGATTACATTACTCATATCTTGTCAAACCGTATACGAAATAAAGAAAATTTGGTTTTAAACTGTAAATCGAACAATTTTGATATTTTATGAATAAAAAAAAACACAATTGTGTAATGTATATCGGTATGCCATATCTAAGCAAGTATTCCATTACATGAATAGTTTCGCAATGCTATTTGTCCTTGATCAATATTAATAACAAGTGTTATGCAATATTTTGTGTATTCCCTCGTGTATCTTATAGAACCATACAGACGTACAATTTAAGAATGGCTATAACGAGTTTTTAGACATCAAACAAAAATCAAAAGAAATCAAAGGGTTTTCAAAATAATTGCCTGATAAACAAATAGCACTACGACAGACACCTGTATTTTAGTAATTTGTTGTATGACCGCCATTCAGATTAAGTTTACTTTTTACTGAATATCCATATCAAATCTATTGGCGTGTTTTTTGTTTAATTTGTCGTAGTCTCTGCTTCTGATTGATGACCTATAATTTAACACGAGTAATGACAGAATGTCCACACGTGATAAGCAATATGACAGGTGAATTTGGTAGAGTCGGACCTTTAACCCAACAAGAGTTTAAGCTTTTTTTCGTGGGATTCTCTTCGTTCTTTTTTTTTTCCTTTTTTTGTAGTTTCCTCTATGCCGATGTCTGTTCTCAGGCAAATGGACCAATTCTGATCCACCCTTTGTAATGTTATTAATAAGCCTTGTATCGACAGTTAAATGGAAGTTTTCAAATTTCATTTGCTTTCCTAAAAGCCTCAGGTAACCTTCACATACACAAAGCACAATTTATGAAATCCACTCAGAAACTTTGTATTACACGAAAACATGGAATCAATGATTATTATTATTATTTTGCAACTCAATATTGCTTGATTACTCACCTAACGTCATCACAGAAGTCACGGCCGTCTTATTGCTTTCTCCAATTTCATTTTTTGAAAATACCCGAACACGATATCGAGTTTTTGGATTCAATTCATTTACGATTTTTGACATCCTATCCTGTTTCGTATCAATAACAGGTCCAGACCGTCTCCATATATTTTCGGCTACTTGTTGATATTCTACGAAAAATGTCTGCTGGTAACCCCCGTCAAATCCAGGATCCCACACAACTTCCAGATATCTAGCATGTGGATTTACCAACACATGTGGTGGAGGCTCGGGACGACCTGTTTTGAAGGAAAATTATTTTACGTTACTATTGAAGTCTGGGGGGAAAAACATACGATTATTTAAAAGTATAAGTTTGAAACGTTACCAATGAGATTAGTCTAATTAATATCGCTACCAAGCTGTCGATTATAGTTTTATTATGAAAAAAAAAACGATCAGAAGACAAAAACAGTATACAAACAGAATAAAAAATATAGAATAAGAATAGAAAACTTCAGCCCGAACATTACGAGCCGAACCAAAAACCGGAAGGGCAAGCAGATTGTTCCACATGTGGGACCCGTAAATACATAATTTGCTTGATTATTACTTATGAACATGGTTGATAACATAACGATGCCGTCATTAGTATATATACTATTCTGATGACAAAAGATAAACATTCTTATAAGGCTATGTTGTAGATAAGGTATCCGTGCCATTTAAACAAAGCGTATCTTGAGGGTAAAATGTTATCGCTTTATTTGTTTAATTTCGATATGATAAAATATCAGCAGTTGGAAAGTTTATTATAACTATTGTTTTTATAATTAGCATTCATACAAATAAAGAACTCTGCCGTAGATCGAGATGGATGCAGGTGTGCCGAAAAAGTCCACCGTTACTCAAAGATTGGTGCTTTCAGCGATCACATAATCATAAAAAAATCCTAAAAATGATTTAGATTTTTATTTTATCGTATATTTGTTAGCCAACTTACATTTTGGTGTTACCTTCACCGTATAAACACTACACTCCTTGTTGTTACAAGCCTTTATTGTATAATCTGTAAAATCTTCAATTTTAGCCAGTGTCAGTCGGAATGTTATCTTTATACCAGATACTGTTACATCTACACCATGGAACATGTCGTGTGTTACAATCCTCTCCTGTCTTCCATGTATATTCAAACGCGTGTTTTGTTTTGAAACAGTTGTTTGTATCCTGCCATGCTTATTGTACAAATGCACCTTCAAATTCATCTTCTGATCGTAACAACCAAACTGAATTGGTTTATTTGCATTCAAAAATATCGGTGGAACTAAAATGAAATATATATATAGAATAATGACAGTTTTGGTTTTGATGCTCACTTTTATGAATGAAGTCGCGTGCATTTCATTAATATATTGACGCAGATGACCAGGAACGCGTGACGTTGCTTCACAGATACGTGACGTTAATATCTAATATTCTGACTATTCACGTCCTGTTCTTTATCTATAAACACAATATAAGGGAAAAGGATCAAAGACGAAACCAAAAAATTGCCGATAATATCATTTACACATGATAAACGTTAAATAAATATAGATTATTGTAGAATATTTTACTTGTTTTTTCATATCTTTTTGAAATTATGAATTGTGACGTCAACGTTATAGATCGCAGCTTAAATAGTATTCATATTTAAAGATAGCTTCTCTTTTTAATATTTTTTTTCAAATATATATTTTATCTAGTTTATTGATATATCCGATAAAGTGTTTCCTTGTCTTATGAAGTGGTTATCAATGAATAATTTTTGGCTAGATACAATGGGGACCTTTTAACGTAAGCTTTAAGAATAAGCATTTTATGTTCATCACTGAAGATTTTCCTGCAATTGTCGAGATGGAGAACAGCACGAAAGAGTGTCTCCTTGCAAAAAAGAAATTTTACAAATTTTTGTTTGGATTTTTTTATCATGTAAATCTAATTCAATGTACCGTGTTTCCGTTTTTTGTTGTTGCTGTTAAATTATTTAAACTGATGCATGCTGATAGCTTATAAGATATAAATTGAATGGCATTTCCAATCAACTACCAAATATTTGAACATATCAATATAAATTCATTCCGTACATATAAAGAAAAAAATTCAATGTATTACCTTTATTGTGTATGAGAACTGATCCTTTCTGGGATAAGCTTCCATTTGTACCATTGATACCGTTTGATGTTTTGCATTTGTAAATGCCATCATTTTCATGGAACCTGTTGTTATTGTTGGATTTCAGAAATGTCAATTTACCGTCAGATGTCCCTTGAACATTTCGAATATGTTCATTGAATTCAGACCAGTGCTCCCAATCGTCAAAAGAATAATTTTCAGGATTTCCGCTAGGATTACATATAAGTTTTAGTTTTTTCTTAGTTACTTTTTTTCTTATTTTAACGACTGATGCATCTGCAGAACAAAATAAAAAGCACTGTTTTAAATATCCATTAGGCAGCATTCTTAAACAACTGTTTTACTTGGAGTTCGGTATTTGTTTATACTTTAGAATATGAATGATAATTTTAAACATCGTAATTTAATGAAGTCAGAAAACGTTTTATTTCTCTTTGGGTTCCAAAGATTATATAGGTTTTTCATTACCTCATACAATGAAATAAAACCAAATCTTAACCAATCAAAATTGTGTCATTTATATACGAATTAGAGGCAGCAGTGGTTTACCGTGATTAAAATCTTATGTTTCCATTTAGGAGATACAAATCAAGATAAAAAACAAAAAAATTGAGGAATCGAGTGACCGGATACTTCGACAGTGTAAGCGTCTTCTGTTGTGCAAACATCGTATCCACACTCAGTCGAAATATCCCATTTGAGAAGAAGACACAGTCAGCAAATATACAAATAAGTCAAATACAAGACAGAGCATCAAATAAATTATAATAAAAATCGTGTACTAAACCCTTTTCATGTGGTATTAGTACACATCCAGTTTATGTGTACTAAACCCATATAAAAACGAACAATATCAATATGCTTCTTTCGATCTTCTAGAGTAGAATACCTAACTTAAAACAAAATGTATACTTAAATAATTCGCTTTTCCTGATGGCATATGGTATTCTGAACCATCGGGGAGCAAATTACCATTGCTGAGAAAATGTGTTATAAAATCCTCTCCAACATATGATTTCGTTGCGGATACTTAATGAAGCATTTTTATGAGATTTGGTAGCCTAATTGCTTTTATTATTTCAATTTATAATATCTGAAAGGGATTCAATTTTCGATGAAAGGGGTTCAAAACACCATGGTTACGAAAATTGATTTAATATCTCTCTCCAACATAATTTTTCCATTCAATTTCATTCAAAATACTAAATATTACATAAAAACTAGTTTTTAGTTTTCTATGTTGTGTTTTGTGTACTGTTGTTTGTCTGTTGGTCCTTTTCTTTTTGAGCAATGGCGTTGTCAGTTTATTTTCGACTTATGAGGTTGAGTGTCTCTTTGGTATCTTTTAAAGTACTTAAAACGCTGCTATTAATTGACATTTTGACATATAAGGAGAGGGGTTCTTTTTCTCATGGTACGTGTCAAAATACCATGGCATGAAAAAGTCTGGTAAATCTTTTCCAACTTATATTTTGTATTCAAGATACGTATTGCAGTATTATAACTATAAAAGTGTTGTAAATTGTATTATGGATTTAAACAAAAATATCTATTAGGATAGAAAATGGAAAAAGGAGGGGTTAAAATACAATGGCTTAATAGATGTGCTATACATTCCTTGAAAACTTTTTTTTTTCATTCAATATTCTAATGACTGCTTACCAGTTCGCATTGTCCGTTCGTTTTAGATAAATGAATTTGAATATCCCTTTTGTATATTTTTCTTTCAATCTAATTAAAGTAGCGAAAATGCATATGTATATGAATTAACATTTGTTATAAAAAATCACACTTTTTCAAAGGAAACATGTTTTTATGGTATTATTTCAACAAAAAATATATATTTATTTAGGAATTATACGGCTTTTTACAATTGTTCATTCATGTTAAATATGGGGTTTAAATTAGTTTTGGGAAATTTCGAGAAAAAAGGTTTTAGTGTAGAATATCCAAAACAAATGATATACAGGTTTAATACGCATTCATTTTACTCTATCCCATGGGAAATCCTCTATTACCCTTCACGGAGACGCTTGATCAATTGTGCGCTTTATTAAATACGAATGGTTGTTGTGTAGAAGACGTCATAATTTATTACTTTGAATTTGAAAATTTAATAGACAGTAAAAACAGAACTTTCAGTATAATAAATTAAATAACACATAGCTGAGAGCGTAATAGAGCAGATTGTTACCCCGAGAAAACTCGAGGGGTAACAATCTGCTCTATCACCTAGTTCAAGAGCATTGAAAACAAAAAATTCCGAAAGGTTTTGCCAAATACAGCTAAGATAATCTATTCGTATTTCGCAAAAAATCAAAGTTTTATTAACTGTTCATTTATAATTATGAACACATCAATGATAATTAATGTCAACACAAAAGTACCGACTACTGAGCTGGCGATACTATGGGGAGGAAACATCCACCAGCAATGTCATCGACCGGGTTGTAAATAAACTCATCATAGATAACAGGATTTACGGATTTGTACGCTAGACTCGCGTTTCTTCCACAAAAGATCCATCAGTGACGCTCGATATTTTAGTTGGTTGCATTTGAAGTCTTTACCTCAAAAATTTGGCATATAAGTGTCTTATTTCTTTTTTGTTAAAACACTTTATATTTGTCTATGTGACGCGTTTATTTTCTTTTCGCAAAGACTGCATCTTTCAGTACAGCCATAATTTTCTAGAGTAAATATAGTTTAAGATGTGTACTATTTGTATGAAACATTTACATCATGTGATTGGACAAAATCGCTTTGAACAGAACCAGAATAAGTTTTTGGTTAATAACGTATGTACAAATATGTATAGGGATTTCGTTACCATAAATTACTTAAAACTTTTACTTAATTCAGTCATAAATACAAAGATTTGATTAGTAAATTTGGCTGTACCTAGAAAAACTTATTTAAAACGGTATTTCACATCCTGAATTTTACAGTAATATTGTACGTAAAGCGCGGAAATCACTATGTGATTAGTGTAAACTCATCGAACCTTTAAACAAACTTATTAGTAAAAGTTATCTTATTAATGTTGTAAAAAGATATTTGAATATTGTTTACATTGGCACAACTATCGATTTTGCCATCAACAAATAAAAAAAAACTAAATTTGTATTCTTTTCGAATGTTTTTTTTTTTTTTTTGGGGGATGTATAAATACACATCCACGTTCATTTTCTATATAGAGATTGCTTTACCTATATATAACATTATGCATATTTATTATAAGGTTAAATCCTAACTATCCTACTGCCTGTCGATACTTCTATTTTGGCATTGCACAAGTCATGTCTTCTTTGACTGTCCATGGATGTGTTTTAGTTGATTTTAGTCTCTGATGCATGATTTTTATTATTGATTGTTTTTCGTCTTTTTACTAGCTTACAGTAACTGCGAGTACTCTCAAATCGTACTCTCGTGTTAATTTGACCTGTTGACATAATTTGTAATGCATTTTTGTTATTCAATGTTTACTTATTTTGTGTTATTTCTTGTCTCACTATTTCAGGTGTACCACCTTAGAAAAGTATTTAGTATGACGATAAATTTTCACTTCTGGTCTAGTACTATGAACAACAAATTTATTTATTTTGTAAAAAAATATTTCCATATTTCTAACAACAAACTTGTTAAATTTAAATACCTGTGTACATTATTCTTTTTAACGCCATTTTGTCCAAGATTATAGCTGTCTTTTTTAGATTGTTTCTTACATCTCCCCTTTTTTATTTGATATTCTATTTATATTGTGTCATAGATCAAATTTATTCATTCAGTGTATGTTTACTTGTTTTTGTGAATATGTCTTTTCGATTGATTTAGGCCATTTCAATTGATATTTTATAGTGTGTCTTTCTATGTTGTAATGTTACACTACTATTTCAGGTTATGGTGAAGGTTGGCGCCTGTTAAAACGTTAAAATCCGCTGCATTTGCTTGCAACTGTTCTAAGTCAGGAACCTGTTGTTCAGTGGTTGTCGTTTGTTGATGTTGTTCATAAGTGTTTCTCGTTTCTCGTTTATTATATAGATTAGACCGTTGGTTTTCCTGTTTGAATTGTTTCACATTAGTTATTTTGTGGCCCTTAATAGCTTGCTGTTCGGTGTGAGCCAAGGCTCCGTGTTGAATGCCGTACTTTGACCTATAATTGTTTACTTTTTTTACATTGCGACTTGGATGGAGAGTCGTCTCATTGGCACTCATACCACATCTTCTTATGTTGTCACGTTTTGATGGTATGAAGGAATACTTTAAACGACCACTTCCAACTCTTTTCAATTCTCTTCCATTTATATTCATAAAGAATTTGATTGCTGGTATACCGCTTTTGAAATTACAGACGATATTGAGATCTTTTCCTTCTACTCCGCGAACTACTCTCTGTCCGTTTTTTAAAATTGTTCCTCGTACTCTGATCTTTGAAGGTATTGAATGTAAACCTAATCAAATAGAATCAATTATAATCTTTTGAAAAACAAAATGATCTGTAACGAATTACCAAATGCTTAACCACTAGAAGGTAATGTTCAACCTATTTAGTACATGAAAAGAATTATATCATGTTTAAAGAAGATGAAAAAATACCGAAATTTCCGTACTAAATTCATGTATGTTACTGCTTTCAAAAAGGACTGTTTGTTTGTTTGTGTTTAGCTTTACTTTAAGCTATCTTGGTTATTTCATAATTGCGATTATATTAATGGAGGAAGCTGGCAATACCCGGAGATAACATCAACCTCATGCAGAGAAACAGGCAATCCTTGCTAATTAAGATCGGAGTTGAGCAAACTTTGTCACGAACGTGGTGGAAACTCCCAACCATAAAGTAGACTGTCTCATGGTCACTGTAGATGAACTACTTACACAACTCGATCATCGAAAACAAACTGACAATGCTATGGGAAAAAAAGAAAAAGACAAAAAGACCAACAATAGTATACAACACACGACATAGGAAACTAAAGACAGAGCAACACGAACCCAACCAAAAACCGGGGGATGATCTTATTTGCTCCGGAAGGGTAAGCAGACCCTGTTCCACATGTGACATCCTCCGTGTTGCTCATGTAAGTACAAACCCGGTAATAAGTCTCATTCGGTATAAGGTTGTATATTCCACTTGTGTTTTCTCCATTGATATCAATATTGGAATTTTTCAGTTTTGAGTTTAGGGAGTGTCCAACAGCGTAGTGTATGTTGTTTCTCCCCGTCGCATTTTGAAAGAATAAACTTTTATATATATATATAAGATTCAGGTGAATTTATTTATCTCACTATACACTTTTTATAAGAAATATACTATATTGATCTATCGCCACACTTCTCATTGTGTTATCTTCGAATGAATAAAAACTGATATAGTATTGTTTCTTCACAATTTATCAGATATTGTTGCCTTTAAGAAATACGCTCCATCAATTATTATGTAACAGCTTTTATTTGCAACATTAGGGAATACACTTCTACTTAACTTGGATATTTTAGACAAACTTAAATAGTATGACATAAAAATGAATTACAGAATGTCAACATATATTCAACTGTTCATACACAATATTTCCACTGCTATATGACTGCTGATGTCCGTTAATGCTACGGATGCGTTACGGGCTTAAATCACAATATGTACAACTTACCTGACGAAGAAAGTACACATATTACTAGCAACTTCAAAATACAGCTGCCCAAATTCATTTCTGTAATGAAATTATATATAGCAGAGATATGATATTGGTTAAGGGTGTTCCTAATGCGGGTGAATCAGGTGTATGATTCAGACGCATGAGGTTTTTATAGTTATTTTGTTATGTTGCATACCTTTGTATTTATATTGTACTTGATTTGCATTTTTTCGGGAAAGTATATATGTCATTTTTTTACTATACGTAATGTACTCCAAATTTTTTTTTTGTTGGTGTCGTTTTCAGATTTATTTTTATGTTGTTTGACTCTAATGTATATTAACAGAGTTTGGCTGCTGAATTCTAATCGTTATGACATCAACCAAGTATTTCTAGTTGGGTTGCTTTTGTCAATAAAACCAATTTCATACAAGTGGCAAGTTTAGCTAACTATAGAACTTTGTCTAACCCACCAGTTTACTCGGGAAATGCCAGTATCAAGTCAGGCATATTACAGTTGTTTTCAATTCGGTCCACTGTTTGATATTGTCGACCGTTTGATTTTGTATGGCTTTACGGACTTTACTCTTTTTGAATTAAATTTCAGCTCGGTATTAATGTTAATACGTTTTTATTATGTTTTATTCATTTTATCTACCAAAACTGATAGTTTCTACTTAAAACATTATTTTTAACAAACCCAATTCCAACATTTCCATCGGATGTTCTTTTTTTTACAATCACTTACCGGATTTGAATAGTGTTTGTTTTCAGACTACAGTACTTAAACAATTACTTGCAACAATAAATAATATAATATTGAATATCCATATAATGCTAATGGCAACGAAATAAATCATAAAGAAATACCTGATGCTTTGGTGTGTACTTTATCTTCTAATGAAAACATGGAAATATTATCTGATATTTCGCAGTCTATATACTATTAACTTAAATCTTAAGTAGCCTGAGTTCCTATTACATCGGAGATTTTTTCATTATATGTTTTTTAATCTTGTCCTAACAACCTTAACGGTAGCAAACTTTACTGGACAAGATGACGTTTTGCACCAGATGCACCAGATTAACATTTTAACGGATAGTAGATACGATTTTCATTATAATTATTTTTTGTCGGGTTTTGTTCAAAATTTAATTTAGTATAGATTAAACTATCGCTGTTTACTTTCCATCTAGCTATTTGAAGATTTTTTTATTTTTACACCTGAAATAATTTTTGTCCACCAGACAAAAATTCGACGTCAAGACACATATCCATATCACGCAATTAATTAGGCAATCATCACTGCGCAATCGCATTGTCCATCGAAGGAAAAGTCGAACTGTAGAACGTTATCGCGGAAAATGAAACGTAGATTAACAGTTTGTGTGAGAAAAGGATCAGAAAAGTGGTGACATAAGTTATTGTAAATCTAAAATAAATAACGGCGAAAAGATCCGTCATTATTCTGTCACGCGAGCAAAGTCACATAGTAGCCAACTATACGACGGTTTGCGAAATATTTACAATTCTAAATAAATCCTGATCACATGAAAACAAATCATACCATGTTCAAATTGTTATTGTCCAAAATATTTTTATAGCCAACTTTGAAAAAGGAAATAAATGACATTTTGATACTATTTTTCTGGTGTTTCCATCACATTGTTCGAATTTAATCCCAAACACGTGTATATGTTTTCGGCATTGTTTGTTGTACAAAAGTAAATAATAAACAGCTGTTGTTATATATTGTTTTATTGTTATATTTACATAATTTGATAAATGAAATCAAATATGTAAGTTTAATTAAACGAGAATAATAGTCACGCAACACGATATTTATTATGAATTATAAACACTCCTGTAGTTTATGTAAACTTTGCAGAGGATCGTATTGTGAATTTTAGGTACATATATCTTCGGCAATGCTGTAGTCTAAAATTTGAATAAAGTGCTGATGAAACCAAAATGTACAAGAGACAAAGCCAAACTCAGATTGTGTTGGTTATGTCAGATGAACATATACCCCGTCAGTGCTAATACCATAAATGTACCAGCACTTCAGATCCAAACATAGACTTAGAAATAGTACAACCGACAAAATTATTGACAATAAAGATTTGATATTTCGATGAGTATTTAAATTTACACCTGAAATATCATGGTAAAACGTTATAATATAAGGACTCATTATAATGATACCAGACATGCTTGTTAGTTTGCTACGCATGATTAGTGGTGCTCAAATAACAATTTTACAAGACTCATTTCAATACAAAGTTGAAGAGCATAAGCAAAGAAAACTCAGATAAGTTCTACAAATACGACTAAGTATGCATATATGTGTCTTTTATGTTGTAATGTTACACTACTGTTTAAGGCTGTGGTGAAGGTTGACGCCTGTTAAAACGATTACACCCGCTGCATTTGTGCTAAGGTCAGAGTCTGGTCAGTGGTTGTCGTTTGTTGATGTGGTTCATAAGTGTTTCTCGTTTTTGTTTTATATATTAGACGGTTGGTTTTCCTGTTTGAATTGTTTTACACTAGTCAGTTTGGCCCTTTATAGCTTGCTGTTCGGTGTGAGCTAAGACCGTACTTTGACCTATAGTTGTTTACTTTTACTAATTGTGACTTGGATGAAGAGTTGTCTAATTGGCACTCATACCATATCTTCTTATTTCTATATAAGTGTAGAAAATCTTATAATATTAAAAGATATGAAACTGATCATATAACATGTATAAGAAAACATGTCACGAGAAACAGGATCAACAATGAAATTCAAGATATTTAAAACCAACCCAATAAAATATTTTAAGGTAAGACATAAATAATTCAAAACAATCTTGATGTATATCTATATTCTAATATAGAGTGATATACTGTGAAAGTACTTTAATTCGTGGGTATCAATTTCGTGGTTAGAGCAAAGTTACATGTTCGTGGGTTTTAATTTCGTGGATTTTAGTTTTCAAAAAAACGAATAGAGCGTAGATTTGAAGCCATTAGAAACGAAGGTTACAAATTGTCTCGATTGAAGGAATTACAAAGTAAACATTTAAATTATTGCTCCTGTGTAGTGATGACACTAATAAACCTGAGATCGAATGATCAACAGATTAAAGACAATCAGAGGTTTTAATTAGGCCATAAACATGGCACTTAAAGAAAACAGTTACATAAACAAATGCTTTAAATGTACATTGAATTGTAAAATTAATTTTATCAAAAGCAAGCCCATCATGAAATTGTTATTTCGTACAAGAATTATGAGGATATAATAAATGAACACGTTATCATAGCATATCATCACCGGAAATCTGACTTTCATCGATCAAAATATTTTTATGAGAATTAAGATCAGAAGTTGTACAGTTTAGGTTTTTAAAGATTAAATGGGTATAATCTTGCCTGCAGTTGTAGTTCATAGTGCATTTGCCCCAGACTACTATTATAGTAGTCTCAGATTTGCCGACATTCATTGTATTCTCTAGATCATATCGGTAGTCAAACCTACATGGGAATCTTTTCTTGTCTTGATTTGGACAACAGCTGTTATATTTCGTTGGACACTTAAATTCGTGGATAAAGTCATCCACGAAAACCACGAAAATTGGTTTCCCACGAAAAAGTACTTTCACAGTAGATACCAAGATCGAAAAATATGATTTTAGAATGTGTGCCTGTAAAGAACATCATTATTCTGTTTTGAAATATATCCCCGCGACGTGGTATGGCTTACCCGTCAATGCATAAGTGTGGAATTCCTTAGAATATTAAACAAATATGAAACCGATCATATCAAAAACATGTCACGTGATACAGGATCAACAATGAAATTCCACGAAAATAAAACCAACTTAATAAAATAAATAAACATTAATGGTTTACATTGATAAATTTTGACTTGGAACACATCATGACTTAATAACTCTCAAAAACATGTTAACAGCAGTTAGTGATATATATTCTCCAGAAAGAAAAAAGCATGTATTGGGATTGTAGGTCTACTAAAGAACATCGTTCTTCCTTTTGAAATATATTAACGAGGCAAGACATGTTTTATCCCATGGAGGTTATCTATCAATAAAACAAAGTAAAACATTCATCTGAC
Source organism: Mytilus coruscus (assembly GCA_017311375.1). Classification (NCBI taxonomy): domain Eukaryota; kingdom Metazoa; phylum Mollusca; class Bivalvia; order Mytilida; family Mytilidae; genus Mytilus; species Mytilus coruscus. The sequence continues at coordinate 12,934 of JAASAO010001842.1, forward strand.
GGCAAACAGGAATATGTGTGCCATGTCCGAACATAAAATCTTCACATACATAACATAGTTAATGAATCGCGTTTTACTGCTGTTCTCCATCTCACTGCTACTTCTCTGCTTTCAACACAACCTTAAAGCATATATCTTTATATACGTTCAATTATTATGTCCTTTGATTGGTGATTTTGTAATTAATACACTGTTTCATTTTGTATCTTAAATTTCAATTTATAAATAGTCCTATTCCATATTCTACACTTCTCATTCAATTGTTTCCCATCATTAAAAACGTATGTCACAAATACATCGGTGAGTTTTGCTCCATTTCTTCAGTTTGTCAAAATGAAATATTATTCATTACAACAATATACGTGAAAAGATTGATAAACAACAAACCATTTTCAAAACTTATACCAAGGTGATTATATTGATTTGGACAGATTAACTAAACATTCTATGTCAATGGTATCATAAAATACCTACTTTTCTCATCATTAAATGTAATGTTTGATACTGACCTAAATCTAGAACCTTTGACTTTTGTAAGTTGCTTATCATGAAAAGGTTGGTTTACATATACTCTAAGGTTTCAAATATTTGATGGCCTCATTTTATCTGGTATGGATATGTATTACATTCACATGATACAGCCATTTAACATTCCTACCGTGATGGGAACAAAACTAATTTGGCTACTTAATACTAATTATCATTCACTGTAATATGAATTCAATCTAATGGTCCTTTAATTAAGTTAACTATGGAATGGCATTATTCTGTGATGAAATGATTTAACAAACATGATTCCTGACAACATGTGAAAAATGAAGTTTTATCGTCAGGCAAATATCAACAGACTCAATATAAAAGCGACTGATTAATGTATCATGTAAAATTGCACCACCTTAGCAACAAAGAATGTCTGTAGATAAAAGTTAAAATCATATCACGTTAACAACATACACTGGCATATATGTAAAGCTGTAACTCTCTAACGTAAAGGATGTCTGTAGTTAAAACAAGGTTAAAATCACATCACGTTAACAACATACACTGGTAAACTTAAATGTAAATAACTCTAACGTAAAGCTGTAACTCTCTAACGTAAAGCTGTAACTCTCTAACGTAAAGGATGTCTGTAGTTAAAACAAGGGTTAAAATCATATCACGTTAACAACATACACTGGTAAACTAAATGTAAAGCTGTAACTCTAACGTAAAGCTGTAACTCTCTAACGTAAAGCTGTAACTCTAACGTAAAGGATGTCTGTAGATAAACAAGGAGTTAAAATCATATCACGTTAACAACATACACTGGTAAACTTAAATGTAAAGCTGTAACTCTAACGTAAAGCTGTAACTCTCTAACGTAAAGCTGTAACTCTGTAACGTAAAGGATGTCTGTAGATAAAAAGGAGTTAAAATCATATCACGTTAACAACATACACTGGTAAACTTAAATGTAAAGCTGTAACTCTCTGACGTAAAGCTGTAACTCTAACGTAAAGCTGTAACTCTAACGTAAAGCTGTAACTCTCTAACAACAAAGGATGTCTGTAGTTAAAACAAGGGGTTAAAATCACATCACGTTAACAACATACACTGGTAAACTTAAATGTAAAGCTGTAACTCTCTAATGAAGAATGTCTGTAGATAAAACAAGGAGTTAAAATCATATCACGTTAACAACATACACTGGTAAACTTAAATGTAAAGCTGTAACTCTCTAACAAAGCTGTAACTCTCTAACGTAAAGCTGTAACTCTCTAACGTAAAGCTGTAACTCTCAACGTAAAGCTGTAACTCTAACGTAAAGGATGTCTGTAGATAAAACAAGGAGTTAAAATCACATCACGTTAACAACATACACTGGTAAACTTAAATGCTGTAACTCTCTAACGTAAAGCTGTAACTCTCTAATGTAAAGCTGTAACTCTCTAACGTAAAGCAGTAACTCTCTAACGTAAAGCTGTAACTCTCTAACGTAAAGGATGTCTGTAACAAAACAAGGGATTAAAATCATCACGTTAACAACATACACTGGTAAACTTAAAAGTAAAGCTGTAACTCTCTAACGTAAAGCTGTAACTCTCAACAACAAAGGATGTCTGTAGATAAAACAAGGAGTTAAAATCATATCACGTTAACAACATACACTGGTAAACTTAAATGTAAAGCTGTAACCTCTAAAGCTGTAACTCTAACGTGAAGGATGTCTGTAGATAAAACAAGGAGTTAAAATCACATCACGTTAACAACATACACTGGTAAACTTAAATGTAAAGCTGTAACTCTAACGTAAAGCTGTAACTCTAACAACAAAGGATGTCTGTAGATAAAACAAGGAGTTAAAATCATATCACGTTAACAACATACACTGGTAAACTTAAATGTAAAGCTGTAACTCTATAACGTAAAGCTGTAACTCTCTAACGTAAAGGATGTCTGTAGTTAAAACAAGGAGTTAAAATCATATCACGTTAACAACATACACTGGTAAACTTAAATGTAAAGCTGTAACTCTCTAACGTAAAGCTGTAACTCTCAACGTAAAGCTGTAACTCTCTAACGTAAAGCTGTAACTCTCTAACGTAAAGGATGTCTGTAGATAAAACAAGGAGTTAAAATCATATCACGTTAACAACATACACTGGTAAACTTAAATGTAAAGCTGTAACTCTCAACGTAAAGCTGTAAGTCTCTAACGTAAAGCTGTAACCTCTAACGTAAAGCTGTAACTCTCAACGTGAAGGATGTCTGTAGTTAAAACAAGGAGTTAAAACATATCACGTTAACAACATACACTGGTAAACTTAAATGTAAAGCTGTAACTCTCAACGTAAAGCTGTAACTCTAACGTAAAGGATGTCTGTAGTTAAAACAAGGAGTTAAAATCATATCACGTTAACAACATACACTGGTAAACTTAAATGTAAAGCTGTAACTCTCTAACGTAAAGCAGTAACTCTCTAACGTAAAGCTGTAACTCTCTAACGTAAAGGATGTCTGTAGATAAAACAAGGAGTTAAAATCACATCACGTTAACAACATACACTGGTAAACTTAAATGTAAAGCTGTAACTCTCTAACGTAAAGCTGTAACTCTCTAACGTCAAGGATGTCTGTAGTTAAAACAAGGGATTAAAATCATATCACGTTAACAACATACACTGGTAAACTTAAATGTAAAGCTGTAACTCTCTAACGTAAAGCTGTAACTCTAACAACAAAGGATGTCTGTAGATAAAACAAGGAGTTAAAATCATATCACGTTAATTCAGATTAATTTTACTTTTACTGAATATCCATATCAAATCTATTGGCGTGTTTTTGTTTAATTTGTCGTAGTCTCTGCTTCTGATTGATGACCTATAATTTAACACGAGTAATGACAGAATGTCCACACGATAAGCAATATGACAGGTGAATTTGTAGAGTCGGACCTTTAACCCAACAAGAGTTTAAGCTTTTTTCGTGGATTCTCTTCGTTCTTTTTTTTTCCTTTTTGTAGTTTCCTCTATGCCGATGTCTGTTCTCAGGCAAATGGACCAATTCTGATCCACCTTTGTAATGTTATTAAGCCTTGTATCGACAGTTAAATGGAAGTTTTCAAATTTCATTTGCTTTCCTAAAAGCCTCAGGTAACCTTCACATACACAAAGCACAATTTATGAAATCCACTCAGAAACTTTGTATTACACGAAAACATGGAATCAATGATTATTATTATTATTTTGCAACTCAATATTGCTTGATTACTCACCTAACGTCATCACAGAAGTCACGGCCGTCTTATTGCTTTCTCCAATTTCATTTTTTGAAAATACCCGAACACGATATCGAGTTTTTGGATTCAATTCATTTACGATTTTTGACATCCTATCCTGTTTCGTATCAATAACAGGTCCAGACCGTCTCCACATATTTTCGGCTACTTGTTGATATTCTACGAAAAATGTCTGCTGGTAACCCCCGTCAAATCCAGGATCCCACACAACTTCCAGATATCTAGCATGTGGATTTACCAACACATGTGGTGGAGGCTCGGGACGACCTGTTTTGAAGGAAAATTATTTTACGTTACTATTGAAGTCTGGGGGGAAAAACATACGATTATTTAAAAGTATAAGTTTGAAACGTTACCAATGAGATTAGTCTAATTAATATCGCTACCAAGCTGTCGATTATAGTTTTATTATGAAAAAAAACGATCAGAAGACAAAAACAGTATACAAACAGAATAAAAAATATAGAATAAGAATAGAAAACTTCAGCCCGAACATTACGAGCCGAACCAAAAACCGGAAGGGCAAGCAGATTGTTCCACATGTGGGACCCGTAAATACATAATTTGCTTGATTATTACTTATGAACATGGTTGATAACATAACGATGCCGTCATTAGTATATATACTATTCTGATGACAAAAGATAAACATTCTTATAAGGCTATGTTGTAGATAAGGTATCCGTGCCATTTAAAAAAGCGTATCTTGAGGTAAAATGTTATCGCTTTATTTGTTTAATTTCGATATGATAAAATATCAGCAGTTGGAAAGTTTATTATAACTATTGTTTTATAATTAGCATTCATACAAATGAACTCTGCCGTAGATCGAGATGGATGCAGGTGTGCCGAAAAGTCCACCGTTACTCAAAGATTGGTGCTTTCAGCGATCACATAATCATAAAAATCCTAAAATGATTTAGATTTTATTTTATCGTATATTTGTTAGCCAACTTACATTTTGATGTTACCTTCACCGTATAAACACTACACTCCTTGTTGTTAAAGCCTTTATTGTATAATCTGTAAAATCTTCTATTTTAGCCAGTGTCAGTCGGAATGTTATCTTTATACCAGATACGGTTACATCTACACCATGGAACTTGTCGTGTGTTACAATCCTCTCCCGTCTTCCATGTATATTCAAACGCGTGTTTTGTTTTGAAACAGTTGTTTGTATCCTGCCATGCTTATTGTACAAATGCACCTTCAAATTCATCTTCTGATCAACAACCAAACTGAATTGGTTTATTTGCATTCAAAATATCGGTGGAACTAAATGAAATATATATAGAATAATGACAGTTTTGGTTTTGATGCTCACTTTATGAATGAAGTCGCGTGCATTTCATTAATATATTGACGCAGATGACCAGGAACGCGTGACGTTTCACAGATACGTGACGTTAATATCTAATATTCTGACTATTCACGTCCTGTTCTTTATCTATAAACACAATATAAGGAAAAGGATCAAAGACGAAACCAAAAATTGCCGATAATATCATTTACACATGATAAACGTTAAATAAATATAGATTATTGTAGAATATTTTACTTGTTTTTCATATCTTTTGAAATTATGAATTGTGACGTCAACGTTATAGATCGCAGCTTAAATAGTATTCATATTTAAAGATAGCTTCTTTTAATATTTTTTCAAATATATATTTTATCTAGTTTATTGATATATCCGATAAAGTGTTTCCTTGTCTTATGAAGTGGTTAACAATTTTTAGATACAATGGGGACCTTTTAACGTAAGCTTTAAGAATAAGCATTTTATGTTCATCACTGAAGATTTTCCTGCAATTGTCGAGATGGAGAACAGCACGAAAGAGTGTCTCCTTAAAAAGAAATTTTACAAATTTTGTTTGATTTTTTATCATGTAAATCTAATTCAATGTACCGTGTTTCCGTTTTTGTTGTTGCTGTTAAATTATTTAAACTGATGCATGCTGATAGCTTATAAGATATAAATTGAATGGCATTTCCAATCAACTACCAAATATTTGAACATATCAATATAAATTCATTCCGTACATATAAAGAAAAAAATTCAATGTATTACCTTTATTGTGTATGAGAACTGATCCTTTCTGGGATAAGCTTCCATTTGTACCATTGATACCGTTTGATGTTTTGCATTTGTAAATGCCATCATTTTCATGGAACCTGTTGTTATTGTTGGATTTCAGAAATGTCAATTTACCGTCAGATGTCCCTTGAACATTTCGAATATGTTCATTGAATTCAGACCAGTGCTCCCAATCGTCAAAAGAATAATTTTGGATTTCCGCTAGGATTACATATAAGTTTTAGTTTTTCTTAGTTACTTTTTTCTTATTTTAACGACTGATGCATCTGCAGAACAAAATAAAAAGCACTGTTTTAAATATCCATTAGGCAGCATTCTTAAACAACTGTTTTACTTGGAGTTCGGTATTTGTTTATACTTTAGAATATGAATGATAATTTTAAACATCGTAATTTAATGAAGTCAGAAAACGTTTTATTTCTCTTTGGGTTCCAAAGATTATATATTTTCATTACTCATACAATGAAATAAAACCAAATCTTAACCAATCAAAATTGTGTCATTTATATACGAATTAGAGGCAGCAGTGGTTTACCGTGATTAAAATCTTATGTTTCCATTTAGGAGATACAAATCAAGATAAAAACAAAAATTGAGGAATCGAGTGACCGGATACGACAGTGTAAGCGTCTTCTGTGTGCAAACATCGTATCCACACTCAGTCGAAATATCCCATTTGAGAAGAAGACACAGTCAGCAAATATACAAATAAGTCAAATACAAGACAGAGCATCAAATAAATTATAATAAAAATCGTGTACTAAACCCTTTTCATGTGGTATTAGTACACATCCAGTTTATGTGTACTAAACCCATATAAAAACGAACAATATCAATATGCTTCTTTCGATCTTCTAGAGTAGAATACCTAACTTAAAACAAAATGTATACTTAAATAATTCGCTTTTCCTGATGGCATATGGTATTCTGAACCATCGGGAGCAAATTACCATTGCTGAGAAAATGTGTTATAAAATCCTCTCCAACATATGATTTCGTTGCGGATACTTAATGAAGCATTTTTATGAGATTTGGTAGCCTAATTGCTTTTATTATTTCAATTTATAATATCTGAAAGGGATTCAATTTTCGATGAAAGGGGTTCAAAACACCATGGTTACGAAAATTGATTTAATATCTCTCTCCAACATAATTTTTCCATTCAATTTCATTCAAAATACTAAATATTACATAAAAACTAGTTTTTAGTTTTCTATGTTGTGTTTTGTGTACTGTTGTTTGTCTGTTGGTCCTTTTCTTTTTGAGCAATGGCGTTGTCAGTTTATTTTCGACTTATGAGGTTGAGTGTCTCTTTGGTATCTTTTAAAGTACTTAAAACGCTGCTATTAATTGACATTTTGACATATAAGGAGAGGGGTTCTTTTTCTCATGGTACGTGTCAAAATACCATGGCATGAAAAAGTCTGGTAAATCTTTTCCAACTGTATATTCAAGATACGTATTGCAGTATTATAACTATAAAAGTGTTGTAAATTGTATTATGGATTTAAACAAAAATATCTATTAGGATAGAAAATGGAAAAAGGAGGGGTTAAAATACAATGGCTTAATAGATGTGCTATACATTCCTTGAAAACTTTTTTTTTTCATTCAATATTCTAATGACTGCTTACCAGTTCGCATTGTCCGTTCGTTTTAGATAAATGAATTTGAATATCCCTTTTGTATATTTCTTTCAATCTAATTAAAGTAGCGAAAATGCATATGTATATGAATTAACATTTGTTATAAAATCACACTTTTTCAAAGGAAACATGTTTTATGGTATTATTTCAACAAAAATATATATTTATTTAGGAATTATACGGCTTTTACAATTGTTCATTCATGTTAAATATGGGGTTTAAATTAGTTTTGGGAAATTTCGAGAAAAAGGTTTTAGTGTAGAATATCCAAAACAAATGATATACAGGTTTAATACGTCATTTTACTCATCCCATGGAAATCCTCTATTACCCTTCACGGAGACGCTTGATCAATTGTGCGCTTTATTAAATACGAATGGTTGTTGTGTGAAGACGTCATAATTTATTACTTTGAATTTGAAAATTTAATAGACAGTAAAAACAGAACTTTCAGTATAATAAATTAAATAACACATAGTTGAGAGCGTAATAGAGCAGATTGTTACCCGAGAAAACTCGAGGGTAACAATCTGCTCTATCACCCAGTTCAAGAGCATTGAAAACAAAAATTTGAAAGGTTTGCCAAATACGGCTAAGATAATCTATTCGTATTTCGCAAAAAATCAAAGTTTTATTAACTGTTCATTTATAATTATGAACACATCAATGATAATTAATGTCAACACAAAAGTACCGACTACTGAGCTGGCGATACTATGGGGAGGAAACATCCACCAGCAATGTCATCGACCGGGTTGTAAATAAACTCATCATAGATAACAGGATTTACGGATTTGTACGCTAGACTCGCGTTTCTTCCACAAAAGATCCATCAGTGACGCTCGATATTTTAGTTGGTTGCATTTGAAGTCTTTACCTCAAAATTTGGCATATAAGTGTCTTATTTTTGTTAAAACACTTTATATTTGTCTATGTGACGCGTTTATTTTCTTTTCAAAGACTGCATCTTTCAGTACAGCCATAATTTTCTAGAGTAAATATAGTTTAAGATGTGTACTATTTGTATGAAACATTTACATCATGTGATTGGACAAAATCGCTTTGAACAGAACCAGAATAAGTTTTTGGTTAATAACGTATGTACAAATATGTATAGGGATTTCGTTACCATAAATTACTTAAAACTTTTACTTAATTCAGTCATAAATACAAAGATTTGATTAGTAAATTTGGCTGTACCTAGAAAAACTTATTTAAAACGGTATTTCACATCCTGAATTTTACAGTAATATTGTACGTAAAGCGCGGAAATCACTATGTGATTAGTGTAAACTCATCGAACCTTTAAACAAACTTATTAGTAAAAGTTATCTTATTAATGTTGTAAAAAGATATTTGAATATTGTTTACATTGGCACAACTATCGATTTTGCCATCAACAAATAAAAAAACTAAATTTGTATTCTTTCGAATTTTTTTTTTTGTGGGGGATGTATAAATACACATCCACGTTCATTTTCTATATAGAGATTGCTTTACCTATATATAACATTATGCATATTTATTATAAGGTTAAATCCTAACTATCCTACTGCCTGTCGATACTTCTATTTTGGCATTGCACAAGTCATGTCTTCTTTGACTGTCCATGGATGTGTTTTAGTTGATTTTAGTCTCTGCATGATTTTTATTATTGATTGTTTTTCGTCTTTTACTAGCTTACAGTAACTGCGAGTACTCTCAAATCGTACTCTCGTGTTAATTTGACCTGTTGACATAATTTGTAATGCATTTTGTTATTCAATGTTTACTTATTTTGTGTGTTTTTGTCTCACTATTTCAGGTGTACCACCTTAGAAAAGTATTTAGTATGACGATAAATTTTCACTCTGGTCTAGTACTATGAACAACAAATTTATTTATTTTGTAAAAATATTTCCATATTTCTAACAACAAACTTGTTAAATTTAAATACCTGTGTACATTATTCTTTTAACGCCATTTTGTCCAAGATTATAGCTGTCTTTTTAGATTGTTTCACATCTCCCTTTATTTGATATTCTATTTATATTGTGTCATAGATCAAATTTATTCATTCAGTGTATGTTTACTTGTTTTTGTGAATATGTCTTTTCGATTGATTTAGGCCATTTCAATTGATATTTTATAGTGTGTCTTTCTATGTTGTAATATTACACTACTATTTCAGGTTATGGTGAAGGTTGGCGCCTGTTAAACGTTAAAATCCGCTGCATTTGCTTGCAACTGTTCTAAGTCAGGAACCTGTTGTTCAGTGGTTGTCGTTTGTTGATGTTGTTCATAAGTGTTTCTCGTTTCTCGTTTATTATATAGATTAGACCGTTGGTTTTCCTGTTTGAATTGTTTCACATTAGTTATTTTGTGGCCCTTAATAGCTTGTTGTTGTGTGCCAAGGCTCCGTGTTGAATGCCGTACTTTGACCTATAATTGTTTACTTTTTACATTGCGACTTGGATGGAGAGTCGTCTCATTGGCACTCATACCACATCTTCTTATGTTGTCACGTTTGATGGTATGAAGGAATACTTTAAACGACCACTTCCAACTCTTTTCAATTCTCTTCCATTTATATTCATAAAGAATTTGATTGCTGGTATACCGCTTTGAAATTACAGACGATATTGAGATCTTTTCCTTCTACTCATGAACTACTCTCTGTCCGTTTTTAAAATTGTTCCTCGTACTGATCTTTGAAGGTATTGAATGTAAACCTAATCAAATAGAATCAATTATAATCTTTTGAAAAACAAAATGATCTGTAACGAATTACCAAATGCTTAACCACTAGAAGGTAATGTTCAACCTATTTAGTACATGAAAAGAATTATATCATGTTTAAAGAAGATGAAAAAATACCGAAATTTCCGTACTAAATTCATGTATGTTACTGCTTTCAAAAAGGACTGTTTGTTTGTTTGTGTTTAGCTTTACTTTAAGCTATCTTGGTTATTTCATAATTGCGATTATATTAATGGAGGAAGCTGGCAATACCCGGAGATAACATCAACCTCATGCAGAGAAACAGGCAATCCTTGCTAATTAAGATCGGAGTTGAGCAAACTTTGTCACGAACGTGGTGGAAACTCCCAACCAAAGTAGACTCATGGTCACTGTAGATGAACTACTTACACAACTCGATCATCGAAAACAAACTGACAATGCTATGGGAAAAAGAAAAGACAAAAGACCAACAATAGTATACAACACGATAGGAAACTAAAGACAGAGCAACACGAACCCAACCAAAACCGGGGATGATCTTATTTGCTCGGAAGGTAAGCAGACCCTGTTCCACATGTGACATCCTCCGTGTTGCTCATGTAAGTACAAACCCGGTAATAAGTCCATTCGGTATAAGGTTGTATATTCCACTTGTGTTTTCTCCATTGATATCAATATTGGAATTTTTCAGTTTTGAGTTTAGGAGTGTCCAACAGCAGTGTGTATGTTGTTTCTCCCGTCGCATTTGAAAGAATAAACTTTTATATATATATATAAGATTCAGGTGAATTTATTTATCTCACTGTACACTTTTTATAAGAAATATACTATATTGATCTATCGCCACACTTCTCATTGTGTTATCTTCGAATGAATAAAAACTGATATAGTATTGTTTCTTCACAATTTATCAGATATTGTTTTTAAGAAATACGCTCCATCAATTATTATGTAACAGCTTTTATTTGCAACATTAGGAATACACTTCTACTTAATTGGATATTTTAGACAAACTTAAATAGTATGACATAAAAATGAATTACAGAATGTCAACATATATTCAACTGTTCATACACAATATTTCCACTGCTATATGACTGCTGATGTCCGTTAATGCTACGGATGCGTTACGGGCTTAAATCACAATGTACAACTTACCTGACGAAGAAAGTACACATACTAGCAACTTTAAAATACAGCTGCCCAAATTCATTTCTGTAATGAAATTATATATAGCAGAGATATGATATTGGTTAAGGTGTTCTAATGCGGTGAATCAGTGTATGATTCAGACGCATGAGGTTTTTATAGTTATTTTGTTATGTTGCATACCTTTGTATTTATATTGTACTTGATTTGCATTTTTTCGGAAAGTATATATGTCATTTTTACTATACGTAATGTACTCCAAATTTTTTGTTGGTGTCGTTTTCAGATTTATTTTATGTTGTTTGACTCTAATGTATATTAACAGAGTTTGGCTGCTGAATTCTAATCGTTATGACATCAACCAAGTATTTCTAGTTGGTTGCTTTTGTCAATAAAACCAATTTCATACAAGTGGCAAGTTTATTAACTATAGAACTTGTCTAACCCACCAGTTTACTCGGGAAATGCCAGTATCAAGTCAGGCATATTGTTGTTTTCAATTCGGTCCACTGTTTGATATTGTCGACCGTTTGATTTTGTATATTTACGGATTTTACTCTTTTGAATTAAATTTCAGCTCAATAATGTTAATACGTTTTTATTATGTTTTATTCATTTTATCTACCAAAACTGATAGTTTCTACTTTAAACATTATTTTTAACAAACCAATTCCAACATTTCCATCGATGTTCTTTTTTTACAATCACTTACCGGATTTGAATAGTGTTTGTTTTCAGACTACAGTACTAAACAATTACTTGCAACAATAAATAATATAATATTGAATATCCATAATGCTAATGAAATAAATCATAAAGAAATACCTCTGATGCTTTGGTGTGAACTTTATCTTCTGAGAACATTCTCAGTTTTCAAAGACAGTTCAGTTTATTTTTAAAACATAATAGTAAGCAATGAATTTAAGAAAAGTGTATCAAAGGTTGTATATAATGTTATTCTTCAAAATAGGTCATTAGTTGTCTACCTCAGTTTTGATCGACGATTTTATTTTCAAGATTCTGTGTTTCCTCAATTTAGTATTGTGTGTTTATTCACTGATTAAGTTTCAAGCAAAATAAAGAATGATATTCTTCTTTACAATTCCTTCAATTGCTTTGGTTATCTTGATTTGGCTCTTAAATGATTTAAGCAACTTTAAGATCGACGAACCACTATTGCCTTTATTTAACAGGCTGCAATTGCTGTTTTTCTAAAGAAGTAAAATCAAACAGAGCAGGTTCGTTATAACAACTTATTATTCTTGTTTGTTTCAATATCTAATATTTCAAAATAATAATAACAGTTAGCACGCATAAAATCTATTATTGACTAATATATAACATAAGTTGTTGTAATGTCCTTTGATAAATACGTCGTTTGAAGAAAGAACATTAGCATTAAAAAAGCTCCGAATCATAACCTGTAATGCAAATACTTATTAGTAATCATTGCCATAACATAACAATACTACAGTAACTGATACCTGTAAAAGATCATAGAATAAATTAAAGTAATTGTACAGAGAAATACTAAATGAGTAATTTAGGAATCAAATCAAAAAAAAAAAAAAAAGAAGACTGATCAATCTTTGATTTTAAGATTTAAACAAATCAAGCAGAAATAGGTAGGCTTAAATTAGGAGAAGAACTCGGTTTAAAATAAACAACTGTTTTCTATCTACTTGTTATTAAATAAAACTTGTAAGGAGGACCAATTATAACCATATACAATCAGATGCATGTCACTGTTCATTAAAAACTTTCTACTTTTTAACTGACTAATTGATGGTTGGATTCTGATACATTACATAATGAAAACATGGAAATATTATCTGATATTTCGCAGTCTATATACTATTAACTTAAATCTTAAGTAGCCTGAGTTCCTATTACATCGGAGATTTTTTCATTATATGTTTTTTAATCTTGTCCTAACAACCTTAACGGTAGCAAACTTTACTGGACAAGATGACGTTTTGCACCAGATGCACCAGATTAACATTTTAACGGATAGTAGATACGATTTTCATTATAATTATTTTTTGTCGGGTTTTGTTCAAAATTTAATTTAGTATAGATTAAACTATCGCTGTTTACTTTCCATCTAGCTATTTGAAGATTTTTTTATTTTTACACCTGAAATAATTTTTGTCCACCAGACAAAAATTCGACGTCAAGACACATATCCATATCACGCAATTAATTAGGCAATCATCACTGCGCAATCGCATTGTCCATCGAAGGAAAAGTCGAACTGTAGAACGTTATCGCGGAAAATGAAACGTAGATTAACAGTTTGTGTGAGAAAAGGATCAGAAAAGTGGTGACATAAGTTATTGTAAATCTAAAATAAATAACGGCGAAAAGATCCGTCATTATTCTGTCACGCGAGCAAAGTCACATAGTAGCCAACTATACGACGGTTTGCGAAATATTTACAATTCTAAATAAATCCTGATCACATGAAAACAAATCATACCATGTTCAAATTGTTATTGTCCAAAATATTTTTATAGCCAACTTTGAAAAAGGAAATAAATGACATTTTGATACTATTTTTCTGGTGTTTCCATCACATTGTTCGAATTTAATCCCAAACACGTGTATATGTTTTCGGCATTGTTTGTTGTACAAAAGTAAATAATAAACAGCTGTTGTTATATATTGTTTTATTGTTATATTTACATAATTTGATAAATGAAATCAAATATGTAAGTTTAATTAAACGAGAATAATAGTCACGCAACACGATATTTATTATGAATTATAAACACTCCTGTAGTTTATGTAAACTTTGCAGAGGATCGTATTGTGAATTTTAGGTACATATATCTTCGGCAATGCTGTAGTCTAAAATTTGAATAAAGTGCTGATGAAACCAAAATGTACAAGAGACAAAGCCAAACTCAGATTGTGTTGGTTATGTCAGATGAACATATACCCCGTCAGTGCTAATACCATAAATGTACCAGCACTTCAGATCCAAACATAGACTTAGAAATAGTACAACCGACAAAATTATTGACAATAAAGATTTGATATTTCGATGAGTATTTAAATTTACACCTGAAATATCATGGTAAAACGTTATAATATAAGGACTCATTATAATGATACCAGACATGCTTGTTAGTTTGCTACGCATGATTAGTGGTGCTCAAATAACAATTTTACAAGACTCATTTCAATACAAAGTTGAAGAGCATAAGCAAAGAAAACTCAGATAAGTTCTACAAATACGACTAAGTATGCATATATGTGTCTTTTATGTTGTAATGTTACACTACTGTTTAAGGCTGTGGTGAAGGTTGACGCCTGTTAAAACGATTACACCCGCTGCATTTGTGCTAAGGTCAGAGTCTGGTCAGTGGTTGTCGTTTGTTGATGTGGTTCATAAGTGTTTCTCGTTTTTGTTTTATATATTAGACGGTTGGTTTTCCTGTTTGAATTGTTTTACACTAGTCAGTTTGGCCCTTTATAGCTTGCTGTTCGGTGTGAGCTAAGACCGTACTTTGACCTATAGTTGTTTACTTTTACTAATTGTGACTTGGATGAAGAGTTGTCTAATTGGCACTCATACCATATCTTCTTATTTCTATATAAGTGTAGAAAATCTTATAATATTAAAAGATATGAAACTGATCATATAACATGTATAAGAAAACATGTCACGAGAAACAGGATCAACAATGAAATTCAAGATATTTAAAACCAACCCAATAAAATATTTTAAGGTAAGACATAAATAATTCAAAACAATCTTGATGTATATCTATATTCTAATATAGAGTGATATACTGTGAAAGTACTTTAATTCGTGGGTATCAATTTCGTGGTTAGAGCAAAGTTACATGTTCGTGGGTTTTAATTTCGTGGATTTTAGTTTTCAAAAAAACGAATAGAGCGTAGATTTGAAGCCATTAGAAACGAAGGTTACAAATTGTCTCGATTGAAGGAATTACAAAGTAAACATTTAAATTATTGCTCCTGTGTAGTGATGACACTAATAAACCTGAGATCGAATGATCAACAGATTAAAGACAATCAGAGGTTTTAATTAGGCCATAAACATGGCACTTAAAGAAAACAGTTACATAAACAAATGCTTTAAATGTACATTGAATTGTAAAATTAATTTTATCAAAAGCAAGCCCATCATGAAATTGTTATTTCGTACAAGAATTATGAGGATATAATAAATGAACACGTTATCATAGCATATCATCACCGGAAATCTGACTTTCATCGATCAAAATATTTTTATGAGAATTAAGATCAGAAGTTGTACAGTTTAGGTTTTTAAAGATTAAATGGGTATAATCTTGCCTGCAGTTGTAGTTCATAGTGCATTTGCCCCAGACTACTATTATAGTAGTCTCAGATTTGCCGACATTCATTGTATTCTCTAGATCATATCGGTAGTCAAACCTACATGGGAATCTTTTCTTGTCTTGATTTGGACAACAGCTGTTATATTTCGTTGGACACTTAAATTCGTGGATAAAGTCATCCACGAAAACCACGAAAATTGGTTTCCCACGAAAAAGTACTTTCACAGTAGATACCAAGATCGAAAAATATGATTTTAGAATGTGTGCCTGTAAAGAACATCATTATTCTGTTTTGAAATATATCCCCGCGACGTGGTATGGCTTACCCGTCAATGCATAAGTGTGGAATTCCTTAGAATATTAAACAAATATGAAACCGATCATATCAAAAACATGTCACGTGATACAGGATCAACAATGAAATTCCACGAAAATAAAACCAACTTAATAAAATAAATAAACATTAATGGTTTACATTGATAAATTTTGACTTGGAACACATCATGACTTAATAACTCTCAAAAACATGTTAACAGCAGTTAGTGATATATATTCTCCAGAAAGAAAAAAGCATGTATTGGGATTGTAGGTCTACTAAAGAACATCGTTCTTCCTTTTGAAATATATTAACGAGGCAAGACATGTTTTATCCCATGGAGGTTATCTATCAATAAAACAAAGTAAAACATTCATCTGACGGCAAACAGGAATATGTGTGCCATGTCCGAACATAAAATCTTCACATACATAACATAGTTAATGAATCGCGTTTTACTGCTGTTCTCCATCTCACTGCTACTTCTCTGCTTTCAACACAACCTTAAAGCATATATCTTTATATACGTTCAATTATTATGTCCTTTGATTGGTGATTTTGTAATTAATACACTGTTTCATTTTGTATCTTAAATTTCAATTTATAAATAGTCCTATTCCATATTCTACACTTCTCATTCAATTGTTTCCCATCATTAAAAACGTATGTCACAAATACATCGGTGAGTTTTGCTCCATTTCTTCAGTTTGTCAAAATGAAATATTATTCATTACAACAATATACGTGAAAAGATTGATAAACAACAAACCATTTTCAAAACTTATACCAAGGTGATTATATTGATTTGGACAGATTAACTAAACATTCTATGTCAATGGTATCATAAAATACCTACTTTTCTCATCATTAAATGTAATGTTTGATACTGACCTAAATCTAGAACCTTTGACTTTTGTAAGTTGCTTATCATGAAAAGGTTGGTTTACATATACTCTAAGGTTTCAAATATTTGATGGCCTCATTTTATCTGGTATGGATATGTATTACATTCACATGATACAGCCATTTAACATTCCTACCGTGATGGGAACAAAACTAATTTGGCTACTTAATACTAATTATCATTCACTGTAATATGAATTCAATCTAATGGTCCTTTAATTAAGTTAACTATGGAATGGCATTATTCTGTGATGAAATGATTTAACAAACATGATTCCTGACAACATGTGAAAAATGAAGTTTTATCGTCAGGCAAATATCAACAGACTCAATATAAAAGCGACTGATTAATGTATCATGTAAAATTGCACCACCTTAGCAACAAAGAATGTCTGTAGATAAAAGTTAAAATCATATCACGTTAACAACATACACTGGCATATATGTAAAGCTGTAACTCTCTAACGTAAAGGATGTCTGTAGTTAAAACAAGGTTAAAATCACATCACGTTAACAACATACACTGGTAAACTTAAATGTAAATAACTCTAACGTAAAGCTGTAACTCTCTAACGTAAAGCTGTAACTCTCTAACGTAAAGGATGTCTGTAGTTAAAACAAGGGTTAAAATCATATCACGTTAACAACATACACTGGTAAACTAAATGTAAAGCTGTAACTCTAACGTAAAGCTGTAACTCTCTAACGTAAAGCTGTAACTCTAACGTAAAGGATGTCTGTAGATAAACAAGGAGTTAAAATCATATCACGTTAACAACATACACTGGTAAACTTAAATGTAAAGCTGTAACTCTAACGTAAAGCTGTAACTCTCTAACGTAAAGCTGTAACTCTGTAACGTAAAGGATGTCTGTAGATAAAAAGGAGTTAAAATCATATCACGTTAACAACATACACTGGTAAACTTAAATGTAAAGCTGTAACTCTCTGACGTAAAGCTGTAACTCTAACGTAAAGCTGTAACTCTAACGTAAAGCTGTAACTCTCTAACAACAAAGGATGTCTGTAGTTAAAACAAGGGGTTAAAATCACATCACGTTAACAACATACACTGGTAAACTTAAATGTAAAGCTGTAACTCTCTAATGAAGAATGTCTGTAGATAAAACAAGGAGTTAAAATCATATCACGTTAACAACATACACTGGTAAACTTAAATGTAAAGCTGTAACTCTCTAACAAAGCTGTAACTCTCTAACGTAAAGCTGTAACTCTCTAACGTAAAGCTGTAACTCTCAACGTAAAGCTGTAACTCTAACGTAAAGGATGTCTGTAGATAAAACAAGGAGTTAAAATCACATCACGTTAACAACATACACTGGTAAACTTAAATGCTGTAACTCTCTAACGTAAAGCTGTAACTCTCTAATGTAAAGCTGTAACTCTCTAACGTAAAGCAGTAACTCTCTAACGTAAAGCTGTAACTCTCTAACGTAAAGGATGTCTGTAACAAAACAAGGGATTAAAATCATCACGTTAACAACATACACTGGTAAACTTAAAAGTAAAGCTGTAACTCTCTAACGTAAAGCTGTAACTCTCAACAACAAAGGATGTCTGTAGATAAAACAAGGAGTTAAAATCATATCACGTTAACAACATACACTGGTAAACTTAAATGTAAAGCTGTAACCTCTAAAGCTGTAACTCTAACGTGAAGGATGTCTGTAGATAAAACAAGGAGTTAAAATCACATCACGTTAACAACATACACTGGTAAACTTAAATGTAAAGCTGTAACTCTAACGTAAAGCTGTAACTCTAACAACAAAGGATGTCTGTAGATAAAACAAGGAGTTAAAATCATATCACGTTAACAACATACACTGGTAAACTTAAATGTAAAGCTGTAACTCTATAACGTAAAGCTGTAACTCTCTAACGTAAAGGATGTCTGTAGTTAAAACAAGGAGTTAAAATCATATCACGTTAACAACATACACTGGTAAACTTAAATGTAAAGCTGTAACTCTCTAACGTAAAGCTGTAACTCTCAACGTAAAGCTGTAACTCTCTAACGTAAAGCTGTAACTCTCTAACGTAAAGGATGTCTGTAGATAAAACAAGGAGTTAAAATCATATCACGTTAACAACATACACTGGTAAACTTAAATGTAAAGCTGTAACTCTCAACGTAAAGCTGTAAGTCTCTAACGTAAAGCTGTAACCTCTAACGTAAAGCTGTAACTCTCAACGTGAAGGATGTCTGTAGTTAAAACAAGGAGTTAAAACATATCACGTTAACAACATACACTGGTAAACTTAAATGTAAAGCTGTAACTCTCAACGTAAAGCTGTAACTCTAACGTAAAGGATGTCTGTAGTTAAAACAAGGAGTTAAAATCATATCACGTTAACAACATACACTGGTAAACTTAAATGTAAAGCTGTAACTCTCTAACGTAAAGCAGTAACTCTCTAACGTAAAGCTGTAACTCTCTAACGTAAAGGATGTCTGTAGATAAAACAAGGAGTTAAAATCACATCACGTTAACAACATACACTGGTAAACTTAAATGTAAAGCTGTAACTCTCTAACGTAAAGCTGTAACTCTCTAACGTCAAGGATGTCTGTAGTTAAAACAAGGGATTAAAATCATATCACGTTAACAACATACACTGGTAAACTTAAATGTAAAGCTGTAACTCTCTAACGTAAAGCTGTAACTCTAACAACAAAGGATGTCTGTAGATAAAACAAGGAGTTAAAATTTAATTCGGCCAATTTAAAAAAAATGAAAATTTTTAAAAAAATGCCAAAAAAAATAAATTTTTGGAAAATTTATTATTTGACCATAATTAATTAATTATTTGGTTTCATAAATTAGAATTCCAAGAAACCATACTTAACATTAAACTCCAAAGTAATTATAACTTTGAAATAATTTTTACTTTCCATTTTGAAGCATTTAACATGTGAACCAAATGGCAATTGGCAATTAAAAATTAAAGCAATCTTGGAATTGACTCCTATAATGACCAATTACCTGTATGTCTTAGAATTTTACATGAATTTAAAGCCAAAACAAAAATAATGATACACACTTTTGTATATTAACGTTACATCCTAATGTTCAATAAATACCCTTTCCAGTTTCCCAAAAGTAAATACCATTTAAAAATAAATTTACCCAATATATGGCCAACATAATCAAATAATGTATCATAACAAAACATTGTGGAAATTTCAAAAATAAAAAATTTAATCATAATTTAAAATTGACGGATTAAAGTTAAACTCTTGGGTTTAATTAACAAACAAAACAAAGCCCAACATTTTGCTTTGGAACGTTTTAAATTTGAAGCTCTAATACAGTATTTTTTTAAGTTTTAAAATTAAATTTTAAACGAATGTTTCCTTTAAAAACCATTTATTTCAAAAAATTACATTAAAAAATTTCTAAATTCTTTTAAAATTCTTAATTTGAATACATTTAATTTGGGAATTTTAAATTAAAGTAATCTAATCATCACTTTATCGATTAAAATTTAAGAAATTAATATTATTTCCATCTTTTAGTCAATTAAAATAATGTAATGAACTTGTTTAAAATAAAATACAGGTATTACATTTAAATTAATAGGACTATTGGAAATTTTAAAATCCTTTTTTGCACAAAAATGGCTTTCATAATGCCTTTATTTAAAAACTTAAATTAATAGAACAGCAAACCTTTCAAAAATGAAATAATAAACATAAATACCCAAAATTCATCAATATCTAATTGTTTATTTATTTAATTGAAAAATTGCATTTTATGAAGATTTAAATTAAAAAATAATAATAATGAATCAAAAATATAAAAATTTCATTTTAAACCCTTTTAAAAGAATTAATAAATAGAAAATAATAAATTTAAGTTTCAAATCAATGATAATCCAGTCCAGCAATTTATGAATATTTAAAATATTAGGACTTGTAATAAAATTTTAAAATTAATGTTTATAATTCAACAACTTAAATTTAAAAGTCAATTTAATTATTTCCAAAAAAGCCACAGTTGGAAAGTTTGCAAAAAATAAATAAAAATATAATACTTATACCTACTTATATATTTAAATTTAAAGGAATTTTAAATTAGGTTAAAATAAATTTTAAAAATATTAATATGAAAAGAATAAAGGTTTAATAATCTCATCGTATAACAAAAAATTATTTAAAATCGTTTTATAAAAATTCCAATATCAAACAATTCCTATTAATTGATTTTATATATGTTCAATACACTAAAGTTTAAAAAGTGTATTTAACTAATTTAACTAGATTTATAACCATTTATATCAAATTTATTTTTCAGGTGGTATTATTTTATTGAAATCACTTAAAAATATACCTTTTATATTCATACTTATTTTAACAAATTTAAATTAAATAATTTGTAAGTGAATTAAATTTTTAATTATCAAAAATAATAAGTCTAGTATTAACTAAAAATGTTTTTTGGCAAACTTGTTTACAAGCTCAAAAATATTATATTTCCAACTTTGTTTATTTTGGAATTAAATTCTCAAACCATAATTAATATTTAGAAGTTTTGTCCAAAAATTAATATTTATTTTGTATTTAATTTAAATGTTTGAAAATATTTAAACTATTTAAATTATAATTTAAGGCTTTTTAGTCAAATATTTTCTAATCCCTAAAAGATAATTATAATTTTGGAAATACTTTATTAAAAAATAAAAATTGATTGGAATGTAAACATAATGAATTTTATAGAAACAAATTTATCCATTATGCAAAACCATAGTCACAAAAGTGAAGTTTATTATAGTAAAAGAAATAAATTTATTTCAACAAAATTTTTTATTGTCTGAAAATTGTTTAAAATAACAATATTCCTTAAATAATAAAAGGGTTAGGTTAAGGACATATTTGGAAAAACCTTAAAGAATTTCACAAATGAAGAAAAGGTAAAATTTAATAGGGCAATTAGATTTAAAATTTAAAGAAGGTATCAATAATAGTTAAAAAAACAAGTTTTAAAATAAACAAATTATCATTTTGTTTTTTTTTTTAAATATAAAATAAGTTCTTTCAATAAATTTATTATTTTAACTGCTAAAATAGTAATTTTTGTAAAATTATTAAATATGGCTTCAATTAAACTATGTAATAAGGAAAAAAGGATAAAAATTTTATGCAGCTCTTTACTCAAAAGGAAATTATAAAATAGGCTAACAAATTAAATTAATTTCCCAAAGTTTTTGACATCTTTATTTTTAAACTAATAAATTAAGTAGTAATTAAAAAAAAAACTTTTCATGCAATTGATTATTGGTTTTAAAATAAAAAAAATATGTTTATAAATTTAAAAAAATAATATGTTAACAATGTTTAGATACCAAAAATAGCCAAAATGAACTTAAAGGAATAAATCAAAAATATAAGAATTTCAAATTTTTTTTATTTATTCTTTTTAAAAGACTAGACCTTTATATGTAATGTTTTGGTCCTTTTAATAAATAAAAATAGAATAAAAAAAAGGAACTAAAAAAGTAACAAATTTGGAAAATGGCCTTAAATTAATAAAACTTCCATCGAATTAAAAAAATAGCCTTCTAGATAAAGACATTTTTTTTAAATTTAGTTCAAATTCACAAACAATTCAAAGAACCGGAATACCAAAGGTTTTGTAAAAATTTTTGTGTGACAAAGAAAAATTAAACATTAAATAATCATAAAACCTTACCACTTTTTAATATACTATAAATAATTGAAACTTTTTAAGTTAAAAAAATTATGTTACATCCCTTACCATCTTTAATAAAGGATGTTAAATTCAAACTTTCACATTATAGAATTATGCAGTAAAAGTCTAATTAGGCCTTTGTTCTTTTAAAAATTATTTGTTTAAAAAGCAATAAATAATCCCCTTCATTTTTTGGCATTCATTCATCCTTTCAATAAAAAAATTAACCATGGTACCATATGTTTTAAAACCCATTAAAAAACAGTCCCATGTAAAATGAGCCCCAAAAAAATCAGCATTTAAGTTCAAATAAGCCAAAGAACATTAACATTTCATAGCCATTTAAAAATGTTCACCCAGTTTCTTGTTAAAGTCATGATTCAAACAATCCATTGGCTCCCATATGGTAAGTCATTCAATTCAATAATACATCTAGGCATTATCAGGTTTAATTCATTAAACAAGAAACATTATGTAATTTTAGGGTTTATTAACAGTCCCCGAAGCCATTTATGATTAGAATAACCCGGTTCGGAAGGCAGCTCAAAGAACATTTCCATTTGGCATTCCATTAGTTTTTAAAATTCATGTATTTAAAAGCATTCAGCCCCACAGGCAACGTTAGAAAAGGCCCAAATTAAATGGTAAACAAACAACACGGAAATACAATTCATAAGGAATTCAGAGTTAAACCTTCCCAGCCTTCATTTAACCAAAAGGCTTTATGATTATGGACCTAAATTAAATGGCATTATATTAGCCTTACAAAGGTTTAGACCTAAGCTTCGGCCATTATGGAAAACAACTGGGCTAAAAATTTAAAGATTATAACCACCAGGCTCACCAAATTTAAAAAATAAACACAAGTTTACGAACAGTTAATAACCTTAAAAAGATTAATGATGTATTATGACCAAGTAAGCTTAAAAAACAAAGTACAGGTTTAGGTTAATAAAATTCATAAAAACTAATTAAATGATAAAACAGCCAACGAACACACAATGCAAAAAGCCCTTTATCTTAAAGAAAAAAAATCAGACCAATAAAAGTTTAGTCGAAAAGCCATATTATTAAACAATGATAAAATCATAAAAAACTCCAAAAATAAAATCCTGGGCAATTCGGTAACCTTTGAATTTAATCATACCTATTTAATTAAGGCAATTAACTAATAAAAGTAACATAAAGACTATAACAAACAATACAATTTATGGAATGAGTTATAGAAAGTGCAATAATTGAAGTTTATTTAATTTTCCAATTATCCATTTTAAATTTAAAACCAATTAAAGAATTCTTAAAAACAATTAAAAGGTTAATTAAGTTAAAAAGAAAAAAATTATAAAATTAGAACAAAACTTTTAAGAAACCTGTCAAATAAGTTTTAACGGCTTAGGAAGGTAAAAGGGTTAATGTTAACCTTAAACGCAATAACAAATTCAAAAAACGAAACAAACAATAAAAAAACTCAATAAAAACAAACCCATTGAAACAAGTATTCACCTAAAATAAACATAAATAAAGCAATAAATCTAAGGTTTATTTAAGATTACAATTTCGTTAATTGCTGTGTTTTAACGATTTTAATTTTAAAATTTTTAGTTGTACTTGCTTTAATTGATTTTAGTATATAACGAGTCAATGCTTGAAAGGTTTAATGGAATAAATTTCGGTCTTTACAAGTTTATTGAAGTTTTTAATTATTCTTTGGTTTTTTCTTGTCTGACCTTGTACAATTCCCGGTAAGTTGTGTTTTTAAGTTCATTGTAACATTTAAAGTTTATTCCTTCAATTTTGGATTGTATTCTTGTTGCTTTTTATTCATCCTTTTCTTTGAGGTACTGAATACTAAAATTTTGGAGTGAAAAGAAACATCCCGTTTTTTGGATTGTTAAAACAAAGTCAAACGAATATTTTTTGTCTTCGCGTTGGCTTGTTACAAAATTTAAATAAATTTCGTTTCTTTAAAGTAAACGGCGATTCTAATGTTTCAACCTTTCCTGAAACATTTAAGAAAAGTCCAAAATATTTTTTCCAAAATCAAAAACGAAATGTTATAATAACCGTTGTTTTAACCAATACGTTAGTTGTGGATTTCCTTAAAATGCATCAAAGTTCTCCATCAAAATTTTTAAAGTTTTTACATTTTAATTAATCCCAAGCTTATTTTTAATTTTAAATGTCTTATCTAATCTTTAATTCTTTTTAAAACTTCAAATTTTGAATTTATAAAATGTACCCTAAACCTTTTTACATTAACCATTGGTTAAACATTAAATAACTTTTCCTTCTTAAATTGGTAAATCTATGTCAAAAAACCATATCTTCATTAAAATGATAAACCAGATTGATTTGATAAGAGGTTATTTTAATAAGGTTAATATTAAATTGCATTTATATGCAGTTAAAATATGTATAAAACATTAAAAGGAAATTCTAAATTGATTCATTTAGAACGACTGCCTAATTCTTTAAAGACATTTCAATATTATTGTTTCTTTCTGTAAAACCGTCCATTTGAATTTCAAATTTTGTTTCTATGACATTCTATTCCTTTCTTTCGAAACTTTTTTTGCTATAGGCGAAATTATTATTGATTTGGGGAATTTAAGGCCATATGATGATGGGGAAATTTTAACGGAAATAGGTAAAGGAGTTAATTGGTTCAAACGGCGGTGCAACTTAACAGGAAATTTGACAATTCTTTCCAGAGGTCGCCCCTAAATCGGAGTTTTAAAGGACTTCGACATAAATTTCGGGCACGGAAATCTTCTGTGGTATTAAACTGATCAGCATTTCTTTACCAAGTATGTTTAAACCAAAGATATAAACCTGTTATTTATTTCAATAAAATATGTATTACAAAATAATATACCAATTACAAATTTAATAATAAAATTCAATTTAAAAATATAATAAAAATTATACATAAATATATAATTCCAAGTTGAAATTATTAAATCAAAATTTACTGGGATATAATTTTTGATAATTATCGTATTAAAATTTAAGCTATTCGTAATTCTTTCCGGATCCATTATTCTTCCGTCCAATACATTAAGCCAAGGAAATGTTACAAAGGAGTATTCGATTTTTAATGGCACGAAAAAAACAAAAAATGACATTTAACAAAAGGAATAAAACAAAATAAAAATTTATTATCATTCCAGTTTCATAACCGTTATTATGCCGAAATGATAATGACCTTTCCAGTAAAATACTTTATACTCATCTTGAAAGTTTGCTAACTAAAAAAACCGATCCTCTCGATCCTAACATGCTCGCTTACATAAACTCCAAATTCATTTCAGAAAAGGGCATGGTCGAAAAAGGGGCAAAGGTCAAAAGGGCCGGGAAATTTGAATTTTGCGAGGGTATCTTGTGGGCAATTTAAAATTGAGGACTGTTTTCCAGATGAGATTAATCAATGGTTTGAATAGGAGAATAATGCCAAAAGTGAATAGAGAAAATGAAAAATAAGGTAAATAATAGAAAAATAAAGAAATGTTTAAAAAATATAAAAAATTTGATAAGAAAATTTTGTTAAAAAATATGTTTTTATTTATTGATTTAAATGTTTTTCCATTGAAATATAAAAAATGGATTTTATTACTTATAGCTAAAATTTGAATAAATGTCTGGAAAAAGGTCTTCTATTAAAAACACGATTTAAAAATCTAAATTTGTGCTTGATAAGCGACTGTTAATCTCTTCTCTTCCTTATTTGCATATATTATTCTATTATAGAGAAGGAAGAATATGCAATAATGTTGGTATTTTGAAAAAATGAGAAACTGTATGTCTTTGGCCTTTGATGATGACTTGACGGAAATTGCACCGTACGATTTGTTTACCATGGGCAAAAACGGAATGTAGAGATGATGAATTTTGAATGATATATAATCAAGCTGTTTGTTAGGTGGATTCATTAAAATTTAATTTTATGGTTAATGTCACTCCACTATTAACGCAATGGTTATACTTTGTCTAGCTTTTGACAATCTTACTTAGGCGTACTCTAAAAACGTCTTCCATGTTTAAAGATAAACAAAATGTTAAAATAATTAAAATTAGGACTTTTCTGTTAAGTTTTTATTTCATGCTGACATACGTTTCCAAGTTCCGCTTGTACTGTATACCATGTTTTCAGTGAATCTTTAGCATTACATGATGTAGTGTTAATCACAGATATATAGCGGACTGGCCACTATTGAAATATAGTAAACGAAATTTATTTGGTGAAGCATCTTCTTTCAAAATCATTATACATCATAAATTTTGAATGCGCTTCTGAATGTATGAACTAATAGCATTGCTCCTTTCAGATAAAGTATCTAGTTTCGGCTTATCTGGCTTGTATTTTGGCCATTTTCTGCGTAGTCATTACCTGCATCCATAATAAACATGAAGTTGTATTTCCAGATAATGGGCTTTGGAATTCCTGATCCTTTGGCTAGCGACGATCTAACTTGTTCATTCTTTACAATATAAAAGCCTCCAGTAATAACATTACCAGCGGGACTATATTTTTTGGCAATAATGCACAAATGCAATCAGAAGGTTCGATCTTACAAACCTGGGGCAAAGGACTCTATTACCCTCTTTTGGTTAAAATAGTGGAAGCAATAGTTTTGTTGTACATTTATGAAATTACGGTGTTGTTTCATTTATGCAATAATCAGGTGTTGTTTTCTGCACAGATTTGTTGTGGAAAATATTGCTAATTTGATGGTATATATTGACGGCATCCAAACCCTTATCAACAATTTCATATTAAAACTACGAATTACTACTGGTTTCATCATCATGATCATGTTTGGAAGTAGTTATTGCTGGTTTGAATAGCCTTTGGTTAGCAATATCAATAATTATTCCAACCAATATGTACTTTGAATAATTTGTATAAATCACGGAAGTGTATTGGGCCTCATGGAATAGTGAAATGAGCTAAGATAAAGGTACGGAAAAAGTTAAGTTCGAATATAGAGAATTCCTAAAGTTTTATGAACAGAGGATAACAAACTATCTATAGACACGATGTGAACAGTGGGTAGTGAATGTGTTCATATAGCATCGAACAGAGGTTTGAAACATTTTAAATTTGTTGATATGACTCCACCTGGGACTAGACAAAATATCTACACCATCAATTTCTGTAGTTACAGCCATAAGGGATAGCTGTTCCCAAATTCAAAACCTTCTATTTATAAGCGATATTGTGAACTCAATATGGAATAATTTTTGAATGACAGATTTTCTCTAAATCTTGACTTTCATAGAATCAATGGAATAGTGAGGCTGGTGTAAGTGTTTTTAGAGAAATTCATTGTTCTCAGGATCATTAACATTAGACTTGTGATCAATCATTCTTTCGTTAAGTCTTTTGTCGTGTTTTACCGACATCGATCAGTCAACAAAGAGTACAGGTAATAGCGTACACAGTATTAGAAGCAGTTTAATACAGATCCTCATGACTACGTGTATTGTCACATTTGGTGGTTACGTTACTTTGATAATAGGTATCAGTAATGAGTTGATCACAAGTTTACAGTTTTTACGATTACATTTAAAACTATGCTGCAAAATTTATGTAGTACAAAGAGGAATCTGAAGACTGCACAAAGGTCGTTTCCATGACATCTTTTAAGGTGATGATAGGAAACGCATTTCATTCGGAGCTGTTGTGTCCGTGTGAGCTGTGATAAATTAAGGTGACAGTAGTTTGATGTTCAAATCTCGTAAATCGATTAGGAAGGTAACTAACGGAAACCAAGGGAACAGCATGAACTCCCAAAAGAGCAAGACCGGTTTGGTAGACAGGATAAGTTTCTCCTGCTTTGCATGCTTCACCCGCCATGCGAATTCATGCTCAGTGAAAATGTCACAATGGGGAATAGGACACAATCGGTTACAGATCAGACTATACGGATATCTAGACATCTAAGTTACAGATCTGACTATACGGATATCTAGACATCTAAGTTACAGATCAGACTATACGGATATCTAGACATCTAAGTCCACAAAAACCTGTCGCTACTAAGTTACAGATCAGACTATACGGATATCTAGACATCTAAGTCCACAAAAACCTGTCGCTACTAAGTTACAGATCAGACTATACGGATATCTAGACATCTAAGTCCACAAAAACCTGTCGTTACTAAGTTACCGACACCGACACATCGTCATTGTCAAAAGATCAGACTATGCGGATATCTAGACATCTAAGTCCACAACAACCTGTCGCTACTAAGTTGTGACACCGACACATCGTCATTGTCAACCGATTACAGATCAGACTATACGGACAATCTAGACATCTAAGTCCACAAAACCTGTCGCTACTAAGTTGTGACACCGACACATCGTCATTGTCAACCGATTCGTGATGGTGACCGTAATTCGTTCTGCCTCATTACTCTGTTGGATCAGTGATTGTGTAATGAGCACATCCCTGTCAATGAAGTCCGTATAGTGTGAACATGCATGAGCGTTACATATCAACTGAACGTGAATTGAAAACTTTGCAAGATGATTTTTTCTTTTTTCTTTGAGAAGGTTCTGTATGAACTCTTCTTCATATCGGTACAAAACAAGTCGGCCAGAAATGGTGCACAGTAAATGCCCATTGGAATACCGACTGTTTGCTGACATATTATTCCCCCAAATCAACAAATATGTTGAAGTTTAAAAACAGTCCAGCATTTTGATATTTTAATCTTCGGTGTATGTCCTGTAGTTCTTCCCAAAGTAAGATCTTTCATGATGAATAGCAAATAATTTTATTTACATTTCCAATTTTGTAGAAAAGCTCTGTTTAATGATATGAGGTATTTGATATTTTATTAAGCATTGGGAATAGTAGTTCAAGCGTACAATAATCAAATGTTTTAATATTACTGCAAAATTGTAAACATTTTGATTGTAGATTTTGTAGTCAATCCTTAGAATTTTAAAGAATCCACATCTGATTGACACCGCTGATTGAATATAACTCATTACAATATTTCTAAAGGCCATCTTTTACTGTGGAATGAATGGTGGTAAGAACTTTAGAAATATGTTTACTTGAACATCTTGACGAACCGGCTATAAATCGTTCTTTGGAGTTTTTATGGACTTCCCTTTTACTTACCCTAGAGTTCGGTGTTTTGAAAATAATTTTTATCAGGATTTTTGTGAAGCTTACGTATCCAGTGTAAAGTTGGAAGATTTTCGCCATCCTTTAATGTTAATACCAAAGAAGAGAAGGACGGATTTGTGATATTCCTCTATCTCTTCTATCGTGAATGATGTAGGGTACATGTATATGTTGGATTCCCAATGTTGGTGTGATATCCAACTTCCTAATAATGGCTTTGCATATAAAACAATATTGTTGGATGATTTGTCTGCTGCAACAACAACATATTTGTCGGTAAGGAATGATCAACATCCACAACAAGAATACATATTCTCATTGTACATTGTAAACTTAATCTATACAGATAATTAAAGTGTTCAGTTTTGGCTCACCTGGCTGCGTTTTACCCATTTTCTGACATAAAAACTTTTATGTTTACGTCAGATACTCAAATATAATATTATGTACCGTTGTAATAATGTTACCGTGTCCAAGTGAATATATTACACATCAGTATCCATGCAAAAAGATTTATTCAGTAAATTTATTTCTTTAAATTATATGAATATCGGTACTTACTCAGAAATTATTTCTGTCCTGAAATTTAGATCAATTAAAGTTAACCTTTTTTAAATCAATACACATAAAAGGAATGTAAGACAATATAATAGACAAACATATTTCCTGTTTTACATAATTATGGTCTATTGCAATTATGCTAGGCGGTGTAATTGTACCATTTGTTGTGTCCATAACAAGTTCCATGTAAAAGTGTTAGACTACAAAACATTGGGATATTACATTCTTTTCTTCAGTAAATGAATAAATATCTCTAAGTTTTCTCCTCATGCAAAGCTCTGGTCCTCGCTCGGTTTTGGCTATACGTTTTGTCCGTTTTGGTTTTATCAGCTCTAATTTTTGAACAAAAATTTGTTTTAGAATATTTTGCGCGAACATCAATGAAGATGCATTTATTGTCAAAATGCGCTAGTAGGGCAGTAAAATTAATACCGTTTATGTTATTATACAAGTTTTTAAAGTCACATCAAATTTAGAATAAAACAATATACTAGTAGCCCATATGGAAAACATCAAAACAACTTTGTAATCAATAACGAATAATGGAACAAGAAACAAACTTTAATATCCGTTGAGTCTACAAAAAAACATGTTTGAATGCACACATTTCAAAGTTTAATGCATGTGTAGAAAAATAAGGTTCAAAAACATTGTAGTGAGACGAGATGTATCGCCAAAGTTTGATAAACAAGCGTCAACTATCATATAAATTAAGGGAATGTGGTTTGATTCTTGTCTTTTATTTTTGCTTATGTGCTATCTCTATATGCCATTTTGTTTTCTTTGTTCACATAGTTGTGTGCTTTTATAGTGTTTAAGATGAAAACACAATGTTGACTGCTGTACCCCAATTGTTGATTATTTTTTTACTATTATATAGATATAAGAAGATGTTGTATGAGTGCCAATGAGACAACTCTCCATTATGTATGTTTGTTTTCCATACAATTATTGTCAATATAAGGAATTTCATTCGACTGTCATACAAGTGAAAGGTCTAGCTAGCTTTAAAACCGGATTTAATCCATCATTTTCTACATAAGGAAATACATGTACCATGTCAGGAATATGACAGTTGTTTTCCTTTTATTTTATGCGTTCGAGCTCTTGATTTTGTCATTTGGTAAGGGACTTTCCATTTGAATTTTCATTTGAGTTCGGAATTTGTGGTTATTACTTTTGATTGCCAATGAAACAACTATCAATCATAGTATAACAGGAAGATAAAACCCCTTGTCGTTTAATTATTCTGTTTTAAGTCTTTAAACGTTTACATTATTATTTGTGTATTTATTGTCATAATACAAAATAGAAGCAAACAAATTGGACAATGCAAAAGGTAAAAGGGAATATAATGGGTTAAGAAAACTAAAACGGCAACCAAACAACACCAATAACCAACAGGCATCTAGATCCTTACATGTTTTCGTCCTTCAAATTAAGAAGCAATAGTTTACCGATGCCAAAATCCCTTAAATCGATTAGGAAGACAAACCAAAGTAACAAAAGGTTATCACATTACCTCCATAATGAAGCGTCGACGTAGTACCTGTCTCCTGCTATGCATGCATCACCCGCCATGCGAGTCCGCACTCAGTAAATATGTCACAATCGGCACAATTACAGTTTAGACGACTATTCTCGTATCCAAGGATATACGACTGCGATAACATGGCGCTATTGAATTGAGACACAGACATATCGAATCGGTCAACCCATTCGTGATGGTGATCGTAAAACTTGCAGTGTAGATTTTATAACACAGTTTGAACAGTTTGTGTGTTACGAGCAGGCCCAAGCTAACGAAGACCTTAACATTATTATATACACGAGCGTATCAATTGATATATGTCAACGCTATACGATGGACAGACATGTATCGAATTATAAAATGACAAGCTCTTAGTGGTCCCGAGGTTTTGAATAAGTGGAAGAAACTACTAGTATCAATAGGAACCCTAAATCGTTAAAAAAATAAATGGAACTAGTAATCCTGTGTTAGGATGCTAACACAAAAGTCGCCAAAACGGACCCAAAATCATTGTTCTGCGAAATCAATGGTTTCATTATATGCTAGGCAACATTTGTTTTAAGTTTCATTAAATTTGAAACATTTTGAAGTTTTTCATATTTTAGCCGTTTCCATGGTAACAGCGGTCATTTTAGAAATTCCAAACTCAAAAGTCAAGTCTACATAAGCTAGGCAACATTTGTTTTAAGTTTCATTAAATTTGAAGCATTTTGAAGTTTTTCATATTTTTGCTGTTTCCATGGCAACGGCGGCCATTTTATAAATTCCAAAGTCAAACTCCTGCTGTAAATTGTTCTCTCCTTAATTATATACCATCATATACCATTCAATGTCTCTAGAATAAATTTAACATTGATGTTCTGGAATATTCCATGAAAATTCAACCCCTAAAATTATGCCAAGGATATCCCCTACTGAAATAAAAAGTTCCATGTTGAAGCAGACATGTGTCTCTTAATATTCATAAAAGTAATCATAATTCCATCTACCTTTACATACAGTAACAAATTTAAGAAATGTAAAATAAGTTTGACCCCACCCATCTTTGAGCCCCTAATTATGCCAAAATGACACCCTGGTATCATGAACATTGGGTTCTGCAACCCCATGATGCAGACCCATACCCAGAAAAATATAAAGTCTCCATCCTCTATAGCTTCTAAGAAAATGGTAGGACAGTTTAAGGGTTTAGAAAAGAAGAATAATAATAATAATAAAAGTAATCCTGTGTTAGGATGCTAACACAAAAGTCGCCAAACGGCCCCAACCATTGTTCTGCTGTTTCCATGGTAACGGCAGCCATTTTGAAATTTCAAAGTCGGATAGCACATCTACACTGACAGGTCACATTACTTAAGTTTCATAAAATTGGACCAATTTTCAAATTTAATTCGTGTTTCCATGGTTACGGTGGCCATTTTGGAAATTTCAAAGTCAAATGCCACATCTACATAAGACAGTCAACATTTGTGTAAAGTTTCATTAAGTTTGAAGCATTCTGAATTTTTGACATTTTGCAGTTTCCATGGCAACGGCGGCCATTTTGAAATTCCAAAGTCAAATTCCAAATCTACATACACTCGTTAACATCTCTGTAAAATTTCATTAAATTTGAAGCATTTTAAAATTTTTCACATTTTGCAGTTTCCATGGTAACGGCGGCCATTTTAAAATTCAAAGTCGAATTACAGCTACATATGGTGCTACCTGTAATAATCTATCATTATATAACATAAAAAGTACATAGGAGTAATTCAACACTATCACATGACTAATCACGTGACTATTGTTCTAGAATGTTCCATGAAAATTGACCCCTAAAATAATGCCAAGACGACCCCGGCTGAAATAAAAATGTGGCATGGACACCTGGACATCGGTCTCTTGTATTACACAAAACTTAAAGGTTCTACCAGTAGCGAATCAATAGTCGAAAAATGACCCCACCCATGTTCCGGCCCCAAAAGTGCCAAGATGACCCCATTTGAAATAAAAATAGTGAATGCACCCTAGGATACTATCCCAACATCATACCAAATATAAAGTTTCCATCATTTAAGGCTTGAAGAAAATGGTCGGACAAATTAGGGTTAAGAAGAATAATAATAATAATAATAATAATAATAATAATAATAAAAAGGACAAATATAAAGTCTCCAAAACTCCGTTTTGGCGACTTAATAATAAAACAGGACAAAACAATAAGTCTCCAAAACCCGTTTTGGCGACTTAATAGCAATCTGAAATAATACAACCACTGACCAGGTTCCTGATTTATAGTATGTTTTATATCCCACATATTTGAGGTTACATATTCACTTAAACAGTGTTTGAAATATTAGATAAGTTTGATATTATCACAACAATACTGTCAACAGTTTAAAAAAGAAGTTTCATACACTCTTGATTTATAAATTCACTTATTTCGTACACCTTATCATGGTGGAATAGTTTTTGACTAAAGAACAGTCCGCTATCAGAAAAAAACACAAGTATAGAATACGTATACTATAGTATATTATACCAACTAAACTGTGTAAATGTCTGATTAAAACGATAAACTACTGCCTAAGAATGAGACGTTGTTTGAAGTCGAATCACTGAGTCTGTCATTGACAATAAAGGTTTTATATTGATAGTCACATATGTGTGCATAACGTTCTTTAACATAAAACAATTATTTTTTTTTTGACGCAAAATACTTGTTTTGTGCTTTACATATATCCGTTTTCAAATTTCAATTTCTTACTTAATGATGTAACAAAACTTGGTCTTATATACTCGTCCAACATAAAACTACATAACATAACAATTACCTGCATATGCTGCATCTGTATCTGTATTGTTTAGATGTTGTTGTAACTCAATAAAATATCATATGACACGATTTAAATATTTCAAGAGAATTGTCTAACTTTTATAGCATCGGTTCAATCAATATTTAAACGTAACGTTTTAATTGATTATTCACCTTTAACTTTACTAGGACATTTTACCCTCATGTCAATATATTTCTCCACAATTCTCTAATCTTTCAAAAGATCCATTTGATGTCGTCGAGCTCTTTTCTCGACAAAGTTTTATCATGAATACTCAATGACAAAATACTTAGGACAGCCAAACTGATGATATATATATACATATATTTACATTGTTTATATATGTCGTGCAACCCATTAGTCCAATCAATCAAAAGTAAACCATATGTATATTCCAAAACCAAAGTCGCTAAAATTAGTTGGAACAGTTGATTACGTGCAAAGAGAATCAATTAATTATTTAAAGCAATTTACGGTACTGCCAAATCACTCAGTAGTTTCAAGGGTATATTGTATAATAATAGCATGTCTTCAAGAGAAAGAACAAGTATTTAACCTATGATAACTTAGTATATTATACGCGCGTTTTGTTAATATCATACTCATCGGTTCCAGTGGAATCAAAACCAATTGAACAAAGGATAATTATAGAGATGAAGAACAGTACAACGCAATGTTCAATCTGACTTAGGAAGACAAACCTAGGTATTTTGATTGGTTTTATTATTGTAGCAAAGGTCAATCCATATAAGAGTTGAACGTGAAATGAGAACAATGAAACAACTACGTTTGGTATCCATTATAGATACAAACCTGATGTTCTTCTGAGGTTTCGGGTTTACTTTCTTTTGACAGTTTCACTGAGAAAAAAATAATGACCTTGTCAACAATATTCATTTTTATCTTATATGTGCGTCAAAATTGTAAGTTATAGTAAAATGATATAAAACAGTGGATTTCTCAATATAAACAAACCGAATTAGCAAGTAAGGTCTAGATCACTCACCTGCTGATACGGCACCTGCTGATTTTGCACCATCAGCTGGCGATACGGCACCTTTTGGTAAAATTTGATTTGCCTCCTTTGCACAGTATCTTAAGTTTTCAGAGAATTACTAAACGAGATGTGTGCTCCCACAACCATTTTGAAATTACAAATATATCCACAAATGTATTTTTCACAAAAGATTTAATATATATCTCTTTCTTCTCATTTTAAACTAATTTAAATTGTTTTTGTCAGGATTTATATGAATTAATATTTAGAAAATGTAAGTATTTTTCATTGGCTTGTTAGTTTAAATATTATGTAAACTATAAGCTAAAAAAGACTAAGATATATATTTTGTTTTAAATATATTTTATATAACTATACAAATAATGATGCCTGCCGTGTCATATGCATAATGAAGTTTTGGATGGAGTGTATACAATAGAGAATAATAGACAAAGACCACAGAATAGACACAAAAAGGAATAAAAAATAATAGGATAAAAATAGAGAATAATGTAAACTAAAACAAAAACTAAAATGTTAATTT
Source organism: Mytilus coruscus (assembly GCA_017311375.1). Lineage (NCBI taxonomy): Eukaryota > Metazoa > Mollusca > Bivalvia > Mytilida > Mytilidae > Mytilus > Mytilus coruscus. The sequence goes on from JAASAO010001842.1 coordinate 49,186, forward strand.
CGTTCTGAAATTTTTATATAACTAGACAGATCGTGATGCCTGTCATATACATGAATGAAGGTTTGGGTAGGGTGTTGAGAGAGAATAATGGAAAAGACTACAGAATGGACAAACAAAATGAACAGAAAAAAGGGTAAAAATAGAAAATAATGGGATGCTAAAATTTAAAGAATAGAGAATAAATAATAGGGTACTAACATATATAGAATAGAAAAATAGCTGGGGTGCTAAAATACAACGAACATATAGATAGAACAGGAGCGATTTTTTTTTTTTCTATTTGAATTTATTGTCCAAAAAGAATTGCTCTACGAAATAAAAGTGTTCAATTTATTTTAGAATTCTTGACTGCACTACCTAGTACTCCTCCGTTATTATGATCCAAATTCAAAGGTTTTGTCTTTCGGTCTCTTTTATTTATCTTCTTTTAAACTATGATAATAATAATTGAAAAAAAAAACCGGTAAAATAACTAAAATAAAACCCTCTGTGCATGACACTTCGAATATTCACCTGCTTAAAAATCGCGTTTATAATATAAATTCCACTACCGCTAATCGAAATTGAACTTAAAAACGTAGCACATTTCGTAATCACGACAATTGTGTTAAAGAGGTAATAACTCTGAAGCTCAGTAGATTGTTCAACAAAACACACTTGTATAGATCCACAAATATTTCCGTGTAATGAAAATCAAAATGGACTTCTGTGATTTACCTTTTCCATTTGAACAATACATCCAGACAAATTTAAATATTTAGATTTGTCAGTGAATGTCTTTAATTTTACATCCTTATTTAGTTCTATATTAAATAGAAAAGGTTTGCAATCTTCGATGTATGAAAGACATCAAAGTAAAAATATATATCATCTTCAATTTCTTTTTTTGCAGTTATACATCTTTCAATAAAATTGAACTAGAGGCTCTCTAGAGCCTGTGTCGCTCACCTGATTCTACTTTGGTTTTGGAAATCATGGTAAAATAGATTAAAACCATAACAGATACCCTAATAATGAGTGAGGCCAAATTTGGTTTAGTATTGGCCCTGTAATTTAATAAAAATCCTGGTGGCCATCTTGAACAGTAAATCAGCCACAAAGTAGCAACACTTCATCAGCACCTCATAAGAAACATTTATGCCATGTTTGGTTTCATTCCATTCAGTGCACCTCTAGAAGGCGTTTGTATGTATTTCCAATAGGGTCTTATGTTAAAGGAATTCCCCGGCGGCCATCGTGGATGAAGGATCAGCTTCAAAGTAACAACACTTAGTCAGCACCTCATAAGGAACATTCATGCCATGTTTGGTTTCAATCCATTCAGTGGTTCTCTAAAAGAAGACATTTGTAACTATTTCCCATAGGGTCCTATGTTAAACTAAGTCCCCGCAGGCGGCCATCTTGGATGATGGATCGGCTTCAAAGTAACAACACTTGGTCAGCACTTCATAAGGAACATCCATGCCATGTTTGGTTTCATTCCATTTAGTGGTTCTCAAAGAAGACATTCGTATGTATTTCCCATAGGGTCCTATGTTAAACTAAGTCCCGCTGGCGGCCATCTTGGATTACGGATCGGCTTCAAAGTTACAACACTTGGTAAGCATCTCAAAAGGAACATTCATGCCATGTTTAGTTTCATTCCATTCAGTGGTTCTCTAAAGAAGACATTTGTAACTATTTCCCATAGGGTCCTATGTTAAACTAAGTCCCCGCAGGCGGCCATCTTGGATTACGGAACGGCTTCAAAGTTACAACACTTGGTAAGCACTTCATAAGGAACATTCATGCAAGTTTGGTTTCATTCCATTCAGTGGTTTTCTAAAGAAGACATTCGTATGTATTTCCCATAGGGTCCTATGTTAAACTAAGTCCCCGCTGGCGGCCATCTTGGATGATGGATCGGATTTAAAGTAACAACACTTGGTCAGCACTTCATAAGGAACATTCATGCCATGTTTTATTTCATTCCATTCAGTGGTTCTCTAAAAGAAGACATTTGTATGTATTTCCCATAGGGTCCTATATTAAACTAAGTCCCCGCAAGCGGCCATTTTGGATGATGGATCAGCTTCAAAGTAACAACACTTGGTCAGCACCTCATAAGGAACATTCATGCCATGTTTGGTTTCATTCCATTCAGTGGTTCTCTAGAGAAGTTCAAAATGTAAAAGTTAACGACGACGACGACGACGACGGACGACGACGGACGACAGACGATGTGATGAGAAAAATGGAAATAGGGAATGTGTCAAAAAACAACGACCGGACCAAAGTGCAAAACAACCGAAGTCCACCAATGGGTCTTCAACAAAACGAGTAAATCCGCACCCGAAGGCGTGCTTCAGATGGTTAAAAAAAATGTGTACTAGTTTAGTGATAATGGAGGCCATATTAAATTCAAAACATACAAATAAACTAAAATTAAAAATCATACAAGACTAACAAAGGCCGGAGACTCCTGGCTTGGAACAGGCACAAAATGCGGCGGGGTTAAACATGTTTTGCGAGATTTCAACGCTCCCCTATACCTCTAGCCAATGTAAAAAAAAAAAACACACAGCAATACATACAGTTTAACTCATTAAAAAAAGAGTCCGATGTCATAATAGGTAACAAAAGAAACTAAGCAAAATGACAATAATACATAAATTAACAAAGGACTACTAGCAGTTACTAAAATGCCAGCTCAGACTTCAATTAAACTGATTGAAAGACTATGTCTTCATCATTTCAATCTCTATTTCTAATTAATGTGCAATTATAGTCGACATTTAAAATCTATGAATAAGAAGACAATTTAAATAAATCAAGACCAATACATTATAGGGGTTATAGTTAAGTCCAGGAAAGTAGCTAATAGATATAAGAAGATGTGGTATGAGTGCCAATGAGACAACTCTCCATCCAAGTTACAATTTATAAAAGTAAACAATGATAGGTCAAAGTACGGTCTTCAACACGGAGCCTTGGCTCACAAGAACAGCAAGCTATAAAGGGTCCCAAAATTACTAGTGTAAAACCATTCAAACGGAAAACTAACGATCTAATCTACATAAAAACGAGAAACGAGAAACACTTATGAACCACATCAACAAACGACAACTACTGAATATGAGATTCCTGACTTAGGACAGGTGCGAACAATTGCAGCGGTTTAAACGTTTTAATGGTACCAAACCTTCACCCTTATCTGAAACAATAGTGTAACATCACAACATAGAAAGACACACTATAAAATATCAATTAAAATGGCTTAACTCAATTAAAAGACACATTAACACAAGTCTTTATAGCGAGTTAGCTAAGTCGTTTTAACGAGTTAATTAAGTTGTTTAATCGAGTAAGCTAAGTCGTTTAAACGAGTTGTTGTTGTTATAACGAGTTAGATAAGCTTAGTCGTTATAACAAGTTTGCTAAGTCGTTATAACGAAAGTCGTTATAACGAATTAGAATTAAAACTCACCTTAACAGAACCGGCTTCCGTATGCTTCGTACTGCGACATATGTACTTTCACGGTACTACAATCTGTCGATACCTATATTCTGGCATTGCATAAGGTCATGTTAATGACGTCTGTACACTAAATCCATCGGAATTTGGTTGTGACCTAATTGATATTTTAATCTTGGATACATGAGCTTTTTATTAGTTGTTATTGGCTTTGAACTTGATGTTAGTAACTGTGAGTACTATCAGATCTGAGTGTCTTTTTGTTGTTAGGGATGAGGATGGATAAATACCCTCTCGCGTCTGGTCTGTGTTTTTGTTTGATGTTTTTCTGCATTGTATCGATCTGTTGAGTTAAGTCTTTTCAACTGATTTTTTAGATTGTTCCTTTGTTGTGCTGTTACAACACTGTCCCAGGTTAGGGAGGTTGAGCTCCACCAACATGTTTAACCCATCAAATATTTTATGTGCCTGTCCCAAATCAGGAGTCTGTAGTTCAATGGTTGTCTTTGGTTCATGTCAGTCTTATTTGTTTTTTCGTAAACGCGAAGTCGAAAATGCGAAAATACAAAGTCGAAAATGCGAAAACGCAAAGTCGAAAACACGAAAACAGAAATTTGAAAACACGAAAACGCGCAAAATACAAAGTCGAAAACGAGCAATGGTTTCACCTAACGTTTGTGCTTTTCGCGTTTTCGTGTTTTCGACTTTGTGTTTTAGCGTTTTTGCATGTTTGACTTCGCGTTTTCGCTCTTTAGAATATGAAAAGCGAAATCACGAAATTGTCTTAACTGGCCACCATACCAATGAAACGACTCTTTACAAGAGACACAGAAACTAACAACTACTTTAGTTGTAATTTCTCGAAACATTGCCACACACGTACCTCGTGAAAGAAATGGGTTTCAATACGTTAGTTAACGCAATGGCTGCATGAGGGTGCTGGAGAGTCCTTCAATTCTGTATTCTTTAAATTTGTCTATGCCATTTTTCTCTATTCTTTGTTCTTTCTTTTTTAATAAGGAGTGACAAAGGGACAACTATCCACACGATTTCAAATGAATTGGACGTAAACAATCATAGGTAACCATACCTTTATTCTCTATTCTTTATAATTTAGTAACTCGTTATTGTCTATTCTGTAAACCCCATCCACATCCTCATAACTTGTTCCAAAATGCCCAGCCTGATATTAAGTCGCAAAATAATTTTACCATAATCTTAAAAATGTAAATATAAGGATCTATGGTATATAAGACAAGATAACGAGTGCATTTGCTTATAAAATGGCACCTAGAACCAGATACATTTCTTTGATAGAACGAGTGTATTATACATATACAGACATCCCATGCTTCTTATATTTTATTGTCCATTTTAAAATATTAAATAGTTAAAATACGTATGTAATCTGTTAAAAGCGCAAAGTTCTGAAATTTGATCAAAATTTACGTGAACGACTTCGCGTAACATTACCATTGGTAAACCGAACATTTCAATATTTCCATTGTTCTCTTTTCTGTAAACCCTTCTCCACACCTTCGTGTGCCTATTAATCAAATTTGTTCTGATTGATTGATTGTTGGTTGCTTAATGTCCAGTGGCAAATATTTCATGCATATTCAGGACCTAGAACATTATAACAATAAATGAAATAGGTAGGTCCTGCAATAGAGGCCATCATGGATGATGTTCGGGGAAATTTGGACTGCCACTGGAAAATGAGGGTATATTGGATAGGGACAGAAATTTTGCCTTGCAACAGGCCACCTACGGACCCCTCAAAGAGTTGTTGCAAGGGTTCTTAACGCGTAAAGAGCATGGTAATCTCTTAACACGAGGCATCGGATTTAACGTCCCCATTCTGATCGGACGTGGCTGCAAACTTGATACATCCCGCACAGCTAAACGGACGCCTCACTTTGGCAAGCGTTTTACTGCTGGTCGGAAGAATACCAAGTGACCATCATTTCTATTCCCCAGTAGTGTTTTATCTCAGAACTGAATAAAGGCATGGTATTTTTTTTACCAAAAGGCACTTTGCGCGTCGACTATACCAAATAGGGCACATAAATAAACTCGTAAGTTACACATATTCAGTGTTTCTCATTAAAAGATTTATAAATTTAACAAAGTTAAGCTGATACATTGTATAATGATATTAGTATAATAGTCCCAGAGTTGAGCAACTTTAATAAATAAATTCAAACAATGCATATACATAGAAATATATACATTAATCAAGTTGATCTAAACAAAAGTATGTTAATGCATGTGGAATGCGTAATTTTCCTTTCGGGATCAATATTCTTCCGTCAGCAGTGCCATTCATGCGTCCATAGTCAATATCGTAAAGATCCGGATTTCGTTCATAGCTGGTCCGTTTCGACTCATATTTTCAATGGCGGACGAGGAAATTTACAACAACAAAAAAACGATGTTAGGCACGCAATTTGGAAAGGAATATGACGTTTTTAATGCAATAAATGAATAACAGATTTACTTCATGCAACTTTCACCACGTTCTAACGAAGTAACCGACTTATTATGCCGAAATTAAGAATGATTTGATGTACGCTCGAGTATCGCGGAAGTGATAAATACTTTCTTCATGAAATAACATACTACTAACTTTAGACGATGCTTGTCGCCTTTCGATCAGCGTAAAAACCCAATACCGCGATCCGATCTCGATCCTTATCGCTTAAGGGCAAATGACGTCAATTTTCAGAAGAAAAAGGCATGGCGTCCGAAAAAAGGGCATGGCGTCAGGAAAAAGGGCATGTCACCCTTGGAGGGAGGGGGCAAATTTTGTTCTGTGATCGGTCCGAGGACTATATTTAGAGTGAACTGAGGACTGTTTTATCCTACGATGCCGAGCATGTACATCAATGGGTTTTACAGAATAGAGAATAATGACCCAAAAAGTAAAGAATAGAGAAAAATGAGGTGCTCAAATATAAGGAATAGAGAAAAATGTGGTGCTAAAATATAAAGAATATTCTGTAAAAAATAAGGAATAAGGAAACAAAAATGATTTAAGAAATAAATGATTAACAGAAAAATAATGAAATTGTGATTTTTCTGCACATACGATTTATTTTTTATAATTGTCATTAAACGAGTATAGATCATTTGGTATACAATGTCGAAATGATCGTAATCGGAGCTGTGTCATTGATCTTAGCCAAGCAATAGACCCATTCCGACAGCTCATTAGTCTGACGGACCATTGGTCCGACAACCATTAGACATTAGACATTATATTTATGTTACCAATCATGGGCCCTTGTCAAGCAAGATACATAAACATCATAATACAATGATTATTATAAAAAAAAGTTTTTTAGTGAAATACACAATACATAAAACACAAAGTAATAAAGTAATAATATGAGCAATGTAGAATATTATTACAGTATGAAGCATTAATGTAAAGAGGTCGGTTTTATAAAAATCAAAAGAATATGATATAAAATTTATTAACAGGAAATATAGTTTTAGCTCATGTTGTAGTAGTTCTCTCATGACAAGTGCACATCAGCGAGGGGCTTTACATCACAACAATGCAGAGGTCATCAAAGGAGGTCATTCAGAACTAGCTACAGATATGAGATTATCCCAATAGTGGTTCTCTAATGAGTCATGACACATGCACAGCAGCAAGGGTTGACAACCCATTAGTCCGACAACCAAATTATCCGACAACCCATTACTCCGACAGTTTTACCTGTATGGGTAGGAACTATTTTGTTTTAAATATGTACTACTTTCCAGTATGTTCTTTTCTGTCCAGGCCCGATTATGTAGCGTTAAATCTTACAAAATCTATCCAAATTAGTTTTGCAAAGAATTCCGCTGAAGCCGGTGCTAGAGGCCGTCTTATTTAATAAGCAGTGAGGTGGGAGTTTTAATTTTTACTCCGTGTTGAAGGCCTCACTGTGACTTTGAGATGAAGAACAGCAATAAAATTACAAATTGTTTATAGGGTATATATTATTCAATTATGTATGTTCGCGCTTTTGTATATACAGAAATCGTTTATGTATTTACAGAGTTCAAAAGACGGATATTCAGAGCTGTTTCCATGGATAGACTTCAAATTCCATGTATACGGAATTATGACGTACCATTTATACGCAAATACAGAGCTGTGCTGATATTTAGAGTAATTAAGAATATAAAATTGATTCAGCCGGTATCACGTGTTTAGACGTACGTATCAAGATCAATATTTCTGTGACTGTATCTTACGATATTTAGCTAATCTGCAATCAATTCCAATATCATATACTGTGTTACAACTATAGATTCTACTGACGAGAATGTAACACTAGGCCACCAAAGCTGAATTATTTAGTTCAGCGGCCGAGTTATCTAGAGCGATGGACATAGTGCAGGCGGCGTTGTCTCGATATCACAATAGCATGAGTTCGAATCCTGGCGAAGCAAAAACAACAATTTGCTTCTGCAGGTTTGCTTTATAAAATACAGAATTTATTCTGTATATTGATATTGTGTCTAATATGGCCAATCAGACCCGCCACTTAAGGTTAAGTGAGCAAATCTGCGTTTCATTTATAACAACCTACGACATTATTTTTTTTTTATATATTTTTAAAGTGAGGCGAACTGGTGCATTTTTGCGACCTTAAGGTTGTGTTCTACTGGGGCCCCTATTATGATACATTAACATACACTTTACTTTTACTAGATATTGTTTATTATAGAAGTATTTTTACTTCAAAAATCGCATTTTGAATTGACCTTAAACTTCAATATCTTTTAAAGACCTTTACTCCAATATTGAAAAAAAATTGATACAGTAGTGTTATGCACAGTCAGTTTGTCTCAACAAGTGTCATGACTAAACCAATGAATCAATGGTAGACACTCCAAGTGTAAGTCCAGGAGAAAGAAATCATTTGACAAAGAACACATGGGACAAGAAAGGCACACAGCGTCTTACATACACGAATTTTTAATATTTGTTATTGGCTTTGAACTAGCTTTCAGTAACTGCATGTACTTTTAAATTTGTCTTATTTGTGTTTTTATTGCTGTGAGGGATGTATTTATACCTTGCCACGTCCAGTCTGTGTTTGTGTTAGATGCTTTCTATTTTGTTTCGATCGGATGAGTTAAATTCTTTGAACTGCTTTTTAAAGTTTGCTCTTATGTTGTACTTTACACCACTGTCCCATGTTTGTGGAGGGTTGGCGCCTTCAAAGATGTTTAATCCCGCCACATTATTTAGGTGTTTGTCCCAAGTCAGGAGCCCGTAGTTCAGTGGTTGTCGTTGGTTCATGCTTATCATATTTGTTTTTCGTAAATAGTTTTGTTATTATTCAACCCGTCCTGCGCCCCAAAACTGCATTGTTAAAGTGGCATGTTTTTTTCTAGATTTCAAAATAAGCTCAGAATACAAAATCGGTACCCTACATACATATTGAGTGTAATCCTATGTCTGATCGACCGTTATTGTAGGTGCTGCGTACTGTCTCCGTATTTAGTGGATTCGTATTTCCGAACATGACATTCACCAAACCGCAATTTAAGTGTCTTGATAGCAGCTAGAGTTGCTAATCTGTTCGGAGTACATACATAGTTCATCCTATTTGTCATATTTTTATGGGCCCTGGGTTTGTATTTGTCTGGTGGTTTTCCTCATTTTAACTTACGCTTCATTTGTTTTTCTGCGACAAAATTAAAAAGCTTAGTTGAGTGATACCAGTGGTTAAAAGTGTAACGACCAAAGAGGGCGGGTAGGGTAATCCAACTCTGGTATATTTACTTATGTAGTTAATAGTGGTGAAAATACGAAAGGGGAAACTAATGATCTAGAAGGTAAATCAAGACACATTAACAAATCCGGGGACTAGATGAGCACCGAATGACAATGGACACACAAACGCCGAAAATTAAAGACAAAAAAATACCCAGACCCGACCCGTAAAACGAAATGGGGACCGTAGGATAAGAACCGTGCAGTTGCAATCAGCATGTGTATCAACTCCAAGGCACTGAGACAAATATCCCACATGAGAAAGTTGGGTCTCTTTGGAGAAAATTTACCCATAATCTTATGACAGATGCAATGTCAGAATAATGAGATGTCGGAATAATTGGCTGTCGGAAAAATTGGATGTTTGAGTAGTGGGTTGTCGGAATAAAGAGATGTCGGATTAATGGGCTGTTGAATTATGGGATGTCGAAGTAAGGATGTTTGAATAATAGTTGTCGGACTAACGGGATGTCATCGTCTTTTGGCTCTGACAGATAATATTGTGTGATTTTTTGGGAAAAAATATATTTTGATATTTACCCAAAAGTAAAACGCTAGTACATGTATCTGATCGTATCTGTAGGAGTCATATAAAACATTTATGACATCATATACACCATATAAGATGTTATCACCATATCTTGCAAGTTTAATCAGGTCTCTATTAAGTTCTTTTTGTTTTCCTCTGTTTTGTCTCAGTGTTTTTTGTTTTTTTTTTTTTTTTTTTTTTGTTTTTTTTTTTTTTTGACTGACGTTTTGGCTTTTATTGTTTTCTTTATTTAATAAATAACTTAAATTGCGTCTGACTGTCTATTTTAGAGTATTTTAAATGTTACAAATAATAAAAATGAAAAATACTGCTTACCCTTCAGGAGCACCTGAGATCACACCTCTGATTTTGTTGGGTTTTGTTTTGTTTTATACGCCCGTTTACAAGACGTATTTTGGTAACCATTGTTCGTCTTTCCGTCCGTCCGTCGTCAACACTTCGAACAATTACTCAAAAACACTTTCTCTAATTTTCCTGGAACGTGTTGTTTTCATCTTTTACAGCACTGGTTCGATACCTCTGCTGGTAGACTATTAGAGGATCTTACGTCAATAGATATAAAAAAAAATAAAACGACACATTATAAATTTAATGCCTAAGAGCGTTTTTTGGATTTACCTACATCAGGAACGCCCAAAGCCGAATTTCTGAAAGTCAGTGATGTACAAGAACCGAAAAAGTTGAAGAGCTACCCCACCAAAAGAATCAGGCTTAGGACAGGACCCTATCTGAGCTCCTATAGTCCCTGTCCTTTTTATTATAAATCCCCGATTTCTGATACATATTATTTATTTGTACAGGGTCTAAATACAGCACAAAACAACATTTTACAAAAGACCAAAAAGTGAAAAAGTATATTTTAATAAAACGCATTTGATTATGGTCTAAAACGGATGTTCTTAAAGTCTGTTGACTGTCATTGGCGATTGCCAATTAAATGGATCACGAGATGTATCCATTTTGTTACATCTGGTGATCCGCTTATTTGGCAATCGCCAATGGCCGTCAGCAGGGTTTAAGAACATCCGTTGTTAGACCTTCTTTTTTTCTCATATTTATTTCACATAATAAAAATGATTTCTTTTAAAACATCACAGCATCCTTTTTTGCAAATCTCGATGATCCACGTTGATTATTTGATGGTAATACTCATTAAAAATAAAATAATCTTGTCGTTAAATTTAGAGTATCCTACTTCAATAATTTCATTACAACATTAATCGTGACACGCATGCTTGAAAAATTCCCGCGAAAATGTGTGTAATCGTTGTTAACATAAGTTACTATCGGACATAAGAACTTCTGGATAATTTTAAATCTCGATCTTTTCTGAAATTAGTTCTATCAAAACTTTTGACTTTACAACCCTGTATACCACTATTCCGCATGCGAAATTGAAAAATCGTTTAAAAGAAAAATCCACAATGCTTTTCAACATAAAAATGGTATACGCTATAAATTTATTACTTTGGGATACCATGCGGCATATTTTGTTAATAATGAACAAAAGGTAAAACATGCTACACAAGAAACAAGTGATCAGTGTGCTGGAGTTTCTTCTTATTGACAACATATTTGTTGAATTTGGAGGTAGACTTTTTCAACAAATTGTCGGCATTCCTATGTGAACGAATTGTGCGCCTCCTTGCCGACCTCTTCTTATTTTCATATGAATCGGAGTTCCTTCAGACACTTGTCAAACAAGAAGATCAAAGAAGTCAGGTCATTTAATTTCACATTCAGATATATTGATGATGTTCTTTCAATTAACAATCCAAAATTTTATGATTGGCTTCCATTAATATATCCCCAGAACTAGAAATTAAAGAAACAACAGACACAGCTTCCTCCGCCTCATTTTTAGAATTATACTGAATTTGACGTACACAATGTACACGGTCATCTCAGTACCAGAATTTATGACAAATGAGATGATTTTAATTTTGAAATTATCAATTCCCCACCTTAGTAGCAATATACCAACTTCACCTGCATATGGGATATACATTTCCCAACTTATACGGTATTCGAGGGCATGCAGCAACTACTCAGACTTTGTAAAACGTCTTCAGTGTTTGAGCAGAAAGTTGATACCAGGGTATGTCAATGAACGTCTCGTCCTTTTCTTAAAAAGTTCATCGGAAGGTATCAAGACCTTATTGATAAATATTCCGTATCAACTTCCAAAATAATACACGATGGTCTTGAAGTAAAGATTCTGGGTACTGACTTTGTTTATCATCTTAATAACGTGTTATAGTTTTCTGTATTTGTCTTTATGAATATTACTTTTACTGTTTAGTCTGTTTTAGTGTTATCCGGTTGACGTGGCTCTGTACTTATACATCCCGTCATTGTGTTATTGTTCTATGATAACTTTTGTATTCTTGTCTTTATGACTTTTTGTTTCTTTGTTACATATGACGTGGGTGGCTCTGTACTTATACATCCCGTCATTGTGTTTTTGTGCCATGGTAAATGTTTGTTTAGATATTTCTTTGTTTTTCTAGTGATTAAGATAATATCGCAATGTTGACTGCTGTACCCTATTTTTTGACATTTTATCTATTATGTCTGTTTGTTTTGTTCGCACATCTTTGTCAATATAATGGAATTTTATGCGACTGTTATACAAGTGAAAGGTTTAGCCAGCTATAAAACCAGGTTTAATCCACCATTTTTACATAAGAAAATGTTTGTACCAAGTCAGGAATATGACGGTTGTTGTCCATTCGTTTGATGTGTTTGAGCTTTTGATTTTGCCATTTGATTAGGGACTTTCCGTTTTGAATTTTCCTCGGAGTTCAGTATTTTGTGATTTTACATTTTTATATGCAACTACTTTTCTTTATTTTCAGATATTAAACGCGTGTTTCAGTTGCGATATGTTTAATTTTTTAAAGATACGTTTTATTTAAACAAGAATGATGTTTTACCGGATAAAACAAAGGTTCTAAGTGTAATCGTGGAAATGTAGCGCATGCTCCCTTTACGTTCGTTCGAACCTTTCGTCAAAATGTAAGAAAGCTCTATTATCCCAGATTTCTAAAGTATTACACAGAAATTGAAATAATCAAAAATTTTCCGTGTTAATTTTAATCCGATATTAATTAAAATAAATACAAGGTGTCATTTGTGAAGTAAAGTCATGGATAGGGATAGGGTCGCCATACCTCTACTTTGAATATCATTAGCGACGTACAAACCACCCACCTTTGATAATGTATATTTTCAGCTCCGCTCGGCAGTATTTGATTTTAAACATAGTTTCTTCATTTAGATATGAAAAGGATTCAGCAACAGGAACAACCTATAAAAGCTCTCTCCATATTACATGTACAAGGTATATATGTATAAATCAAATATTAACAACTGTATTTAAAAAATTCGTAAGGGTTCCATGGAACCCAGTGTCTCCCTACTTTTGCTGTTAATCGCAGGCTCAACAAAAATGAGGAAAAAATCAATAAAATATTCCTTTAGATACTATCTTTTGATTGTAAGAACTTCTGTCAAAATTTGGTATAAATCCAGGATAGTTTATGAATCTAATAAATGTTTTAAAAACTTTAACTGCAGACTGTATTTAATGTTAACTGGAAGAAAAACTAAGTCCATTTATAAGTAAAATACGGATAAACAGGTACAAAATTTTAACAAAATTTCCTTCTAGATACTAGCTTTTGATCATAAACAAGCTTCTGTCCAAGTTTGGTACAAATCCAGGATAGTTTCAGAAAGTTATTAAAATTTTAAAACTTTAACCACAGAGTGAATGTATTGTTTCCTGGCAGAAAAACTAAGTCCATTTATAAGTAAAATACGGAAAAATGAAATTTTGTTTTTAACCAATTTACTTTGGATACTATCTCATGATCATAAACAAGCTTCTGTCCAAGTTTGGTACAAACCAGGATAGTTTAGGAAAGTTATTAAAATTTTAAAACTTTAACCACAGAGTGAATGTAATGTTTCCTGGTAGAAAAACTAAGTCCATTTACAAGTAAAATACGGAAAAACAGGAATTTTATTTTTACAAAATTTACTTCTGGATACTATCTTATGATCATAAACAAGCTTATGTCCAAGTTTGGTACAAATCCAGGATAGTTTAAGAAAGTAATTAAAATTTCAAAAACTTTAACCACAGAGTGAATATTTGTGGACGCCGCCGACGACGACGACGACGACGCCGACGGAATGTAGGATCGCTATGTCTTGCTTTTTCGACTAAAGTCGAAGGCTCGACAATAATACAATATAGTGGAAAATGCATGCTACTTATGAGCACACACAAGCAAGTATATACTTACAGTGTTAATTATTATATGTAAAGTATATTTAAGTATGTAGGCAATTTATCATAATTTTTTCAAGTACCTTGAGGCATGTAAATATCTTTTATAAGTCATTAGAAATATATATATAAGGTTTGGAAGAGACACTAAGCTTACTTAGTGGAAAAATGAATTGTTGAAGGAAAAAGGAAAGAAATGAGAAAATAAATACATAAGTAAATAAATAAGTAAATAAATAATTGAATGAATAAATAAATAAATAAATAACTATAAACACTAAATAAAACAGAAACTAAGAAAATTTCAAACAAAACGGTGAGTGTCACTGATATATTTTTGAACAGATTTTAAAATAGCAATATTCATATCATATGAAAATAATCTGTTTCCAAAAAGTAATAAATCAATATTTATGTCAATATTATCAACAATGGAGTAAACAGAATCAAGTAAAATCTGTCTAACATCATTGTACTTAGGGCAAATAAAAAGAAATGCTGGTTATCCTCAACAGGGTGATTACAGTTTGCACAAATAGTGTTCTCTGATAAGAACTGATTAAACAAATGAGATTTTAGGCTGGTAGCATTATTTCTGAGTTGACAATGAATTATATTATGTTCCTTATCCCATAATTGAAAGGTTTAAATATTTCCTCAGTCTTATAAAACTTGTCCACTGCACTTCTAAATATACACAAACTTGGGGATTTTTGTACACTTAAAGGAAGACTATTCCAAAGTCTTATAGTGGAAGGAATGAAACTATTAAAGTAAAAGCTAGTTCTAGCAAGAGGAGGGTGAAAAGTATTATTTTCATTCCTCAAAGTATAAGGGGTTTGTCTAGGAAAATATGGCTGGACTAACTCATATAAGTATGCAGGTGTCATCCCATTTAATATTTTATAAAACAGAATAAGCTTATGTTTATTTCGTCTATTCTCCAGAGTTTCAAATCCTAATTCAATATAAAGTTTTTGTCTAGAGGAATTACGCCGTAGTCCAGTAATTATTCTAGCAGTTTCTATTTGAATATTTTCAAGAAGCTCAGACTCGTGCTGGGAGCAATTTCCCCAAACAACATCACCATACTCTAATATAGGTCTAATAAAAGCATAATAAATACGTATGAGTGAATTCCTGTCTAATAAATGTTTAACCTGTCGAAGCACAGATAAACGAGAACATGCTTTTTTATAAATATTATCAATATGTGTGTTCCAAGAAGCTGATGACTGAAATGTTATCCCAAGATGACAGTGATTTTTTTTTCTCAACCTCTTCACCATTTATCCCAAAAATACAGGTGGATGCTCCCTTTCCCTTCTAGTAAATACAATATTTTTTGTTTTCTTTGAATTAAATTGAACAGCCGGGCTGAGCCCATGATTTTGACCAATTTGAGATATCATCTAAGTCATCAGTCAGAGAAGCAGCTGCTACAGAATGATCATCAGCTACTATAACAAATAAAGAGGTGTCATCTGCAACTAGTCTAATATCATTAACAATGTCCTTTACTATATCATTTATATAAATGAGAAATAGAAAGGGTCCTAAAACTGATCCCTGAGGGACACCTGCATGTATACTTCTAAGAGTTGATGAAAAGCCCTCTGAAACTACCTTTTGTTGGCGATCTGAAAGATAACTTTCGATCCAAGATAAAAGCTGATTATTTATGCCAGATTGTTTCAGTTTAAATAAAAATCCTTTATGCCAAACTTTATCAAAAGCTCTAGATACATCACAAAGTACAAACCTTACATCCCTCCCACTATCCATATTACTGATAATTTTATGATATATTTCAACTAACTGATTAACAGTAGAGTCTCCTGGTTGGAATTCAGATTGAAACTTTGACAAAAGGTTATTACTCCTCATATTATTATACAAGTGTTTGAAAAGAACCTTTTCAAAATCTTACACGCGATACTAGTAACAGAAATTGGACGATAGTTAAGAGCTGAATGTGGACTACCTTTTTCTTTGAAAATAGGATTAACATGTGCAATTTTCCATAACAATGGAACCTGTTTAACTGAAAGGGACATATTAAATAATTTAGTTAATGGTTTAGAAATAAAGCTTGCAACCTCTTTTAAAATTCTAGGACTGATACCATCAGGTCCAGCTGGTTTATTTATATTCAAAAATTTTAACTGGTCTAAATGATTTGTCCAATGGATGAATAAAATTTGGCCATCGTGTTCTAAAAAGGGGTGAATCTGTTTTTGTAAAATTTGACACAGACTTGGCAATACGCTACCATTTACCAGGAGGAATATTTTTATCAATAAGTTGTGATGTCAGTTTGCACTTATAGTCATCTTTTGCTTTTCTAACTAAACTGATTTCATTACGCATTTCTCTGAAATTTTTTCCAGTGATCTGGACTCGGCAGTATCTATACTGTTTTCAGGATATGCATCCCCCTTAATAACATTCTCAATGTGACGTCGAGTTGAGGTTAGCTCTATTAAAAGCACAATTCACGGAGCACACACAATCAATAATCGCTTGTCAATAATAACAATCTACTGAAGGTTGAAACAGACAAGAAGAAGAACCATCATGTAAAATTATGATATTACTGGAAACTTGCATAATTTTATAAGAAATGATGAAATAATTTTGAGTGAGTTAATTCAAAGTGTCAAAGAGCACATACGTTGAAATATACGAGTTAATATGAGCACAATAAGGAACCAAACTTAGCATATTAAGAACAACAGACTCCCTGAATGCATTTATGATATTTGTACCTTACGGAATAAAGAGTATAGAATATTTGTTTAGAATATTGGAACACATATTATATATTGCATTGTTTCTTTCAAAATATCCAAGGAAACTTTTTTAGGTGGAATAAATAGACGTTGACAGTGGAAACGCATAAATCATTACCTTTTAGTGAACTCTCCGTTGCAATGTTGCGAATAATAGTGCTTAAAGGGGGATTTGAGATTCGAATTAAGCAACATCAAATGTATCCTTAAGTTAGGACCATATTAAAAAGACCATCCTTAGACACCTAAATTAGTGTTTAAACTTAGGATAATTCCTATGATATATTCTAGGTTGCGACACGTTTGATACACCCATACAAGATATGTCTGTCATTCGTTATATCGAGAAAAAAGATCGTAAAAGAATACGTAACGGTGGCCAAGAATTGCGATTGGATCGTGAAAGCTCTGGTATAGGATCGGGAAGGAAACCTTATCGAGAACACATATGCAAGGTCAATTACTTATCTAATTTAATGAATTATACGAACAAATTTACCAATAAATAAAACTGTCTGTCAAAATGGTTCAACATTATGATTAGTATCTGAGAAATTCAAAGTTTAAAAGTAAACCGTTTTTACAAAACTACAAAAGGCAGATTGCTCCTCGACATTTAAATGATATTAAATATGGAAAAAACAAGATTTTTTTCATAATTTAAATTACTAACAAACTTTTGTCTGAAACATGCCATTCCATTTTCATGATTTAAATGGTTCTAAATTTATCTTGTGTTAGCATAATCAGACATTCTGCAAAAATGAAATATTTACAAAACATTGATTTTAGGATTGTGAAAGATCGCGTACTGCTTTTCGAAGATCGCGAAAAGGATCGTGGAAGATTTGATGGAACGAAAACGTTCAAACCATTATTTAATTATATGATGGTTTATATTTCTAATTGGTATAGCAAATATTGGATTTGCATGACTCATTCCTGTTCTCTTCTGCATTCCTGTTCTCTTCTGTTGGTGAATAGGGCTATACCCTTTCAATGCCATATGATCTGATTATCTTATACAAATTAAGATTGAGAAAAGAGCCTAATCTAAATTACAGTTCAAGCATGGCATCAGGCAGAATCTAAAGCGATGTTTGTTGATTGGTAATTTGTCACAAACTTAATGTTTAAACACAAACTTAATGGTTAAAGTTTATATGGCAATAAATATTTGAATTGGTAATTTCGCCACTAAGTTGGGTACAATGACGTATCGCTATTGTGAACACACTGATCAAACAATCAAGTAAAATAACGTTATCTTGGTACCTTTTCAGTTTATGCCAGAGCAGCCACGAAATAAACAATAAATAAGCCAATATTGTCATATATACGATGTACGTACGAACGACACTCCATATAACTGAAGGTAACAACCCTTACACAATAAAAGAAAATGTGTTCATATGCATATATTTCCAGGGCGGATGCATTAAGCATTACAGATACATATATATTTTACTTTTTAAAAATCTTACGCTGCTGCAGGTCATTTTATCTTGGATATCTTCTTATGTAGACACGTTTTTGGTTATTTTAATAACTTTTAAGTAAAATTGTTGAAAAGAATGAGAACTGAAAATGAAAGCATTAATGTTCTTTCTTATTAGAAAAATTACACGCTTCGACTTGTTGCAAGTATATCAATTGGTAAACACATTTTTAATGCTGGTCCGGGGCAGGACGTTTGTGCTTTTTGATAGGACATTTGCGCTTAAATTTTTAGGACATTGCGCTTTTAAAAAAAAAAGACATTGGCTTTTTTTTAATAGGACATTTGCGCTTTATCAACATAAACAAAAATCATTTAATATATAAAAAAAGCACAAAACATTCATATATTTATATACAGCTAAAATCATAAACCTTTCCCCATCATGCTTGTGTCAGATGAAAACGACAACACTTCAATAGGGTGGATGGGAGTAAATACCTTAGAACAACCATGAGTATAAATTAGTCTTTTAAATGTAAACAGGTACAGCAAGTCGTTTAAAATAGAATTTCGGTCTTCACAAATTGAAACAAACTTAAAAAAACTATGATGGTACAGTTCCTCGACTATTCATTAACAAAATAGCCACAAGAGGAATATAGTTTCTAATTCTAATCCACTAGTAAGAAAGCTTATTAAAGAATTTCGATCAAAATTTAAATGATCCATCCATAAAATTTTCTTTTTATATCGTTTACACAGAAACGTGTACTATATTTTTTAAACATGTCTGGATAACCCGGATATTTTTTTTCTGATTTTGTCGTTTGTTCGGAAGAACTTTCAAAGAATATGTGAACATCTTTTCATGACTTTGTTAAATTTCTAAAGATTACATGTAAACTATTATGGGTAAAAGCGCAAATGTCTTGTCAATTTTATTCACGTGTATCAAAGTCTAAGGCGCAAATGTCCTTTATAGTGCTACAGGTAAAAAGCAAAAACGTCAGATGCGTCCGTCTGGTCACGCCCGTTTTTTTTTTTAAGATGAAGATAATGCGTTGACCGATCTTTCGCGATCAATTTTGAAAAAAAAATCAACAAAATTCAATGTTTTCAAAAACAAAATGAACGGTTTCAAGGGGTAAAAACTTATATGTTTACTGTACTATCTGACACACCAAAGATTCAGTTTCAAATATACCATTATATATTGGAATGTGACCATTATAGGTACACTACGTGTTTTGTTTCAATACATCCAATATACTTGTGTTGCGCCTTTTGTGTTTTCTCATAAAGTACTGCATATTTTCTTTATCTTATTACACAGTATTATTGACAAATTAAAATCATTTTGACAGACAATTTATTTTTCCGGATTTGTTCCGCGTTTTGAAAACACTGTCGATTTTTCACAGATTTTGAAGTAAAACTACTATTAATTACATTCACAATCCGATACCAGATCCTCACGATCCGATCGCAATGCTTGACCACCATTAGGTATTCTTTCACGATCATTTTCTCGATATACCGAATGACAGCCGTGATGATGGTCTTAGTACATAACATAATCATAAGACTGCTTCGATAAACAGGCATTAGCAATATAACGTGACACTATAATTATGTTTAAATCGGTGTATAGTACAGAACTGTCTTAAATATTACGATTGCAAACTATGATAATGACATCTATCAAAAAAATGTAAAATGTAAACAATCCTAAAATTGCAGTTTTACATTCAGTAAAAGTGTTCTTTTTCTATTGACCGTTGTTTAATGTAAATACTGAACGTATATTCGCATTCTTTTTTATGATACTATTTATGTGTCAAAACTATTTCAGCGTTTTTTACACCAAAACATTAACACAAATCGAAAGTTTCCATAGAAATATAAAACTGAATCCTTTATGTTTACGACGGTGAATTATTGGAAAATTCGATGATGTTTTGTTTTGTTTTTAAAAATGTAAAAGTGCTGCATATAGCGTAGAATTTGATATAATCTATATATTTTATATTTTATTTTTATTTTTGTCATTCTTTAATTAACAACTCAAATATCGTTTGACATGACTGGCTGAGATATCAATTTAAAACAAAATATAAATAGATTATCAGTTGGTGTCCCAACTATTTTGATTTTTTCTATTTCTTTCCAAAACGTTTTGTATGAATTAACGGTCATACTTCATTATCATTTTACTAAAATTATATCAGAATAATATACGCATGGACTTTTTTAATATTTCAACTAGATGGCATGGATTAAATATATATACAGTTATTTTATCAGAGGGAAAATATTGCTGAATAATCGTTATATTGTCTTATAACATGCATTATCATCATAAATATCTTGGTTCCATTGCGTATAATTACGATCTGTTTAAATTCCCTAGCTGTTATCAGAGAAGCTACCTGATTGTGCAGTTGATATAAAAATAAGAAGATGTGGTATGATTTCCAATGAGACAACTCTCCACAAGACACCAAATGACATAGAAATGAAAAGTCTACATTATTTATGTGTTAAAAATTTAAACTAGAATGCGTGCTTGACCATACAGTTAAACCTACACCGTTATATGGTAATTGAGTGTGGAGAATGTTTAACTCGCGTTCAAATCTAAATTAAGGAATGGTTTGATGTCCTTTTACCGAATGTATGACAAATGTTTTGCAGAAAAAAAAACGCATTTGTAAATATATTCTTAGTACCCACCAAAAGCAACACATTTAGCCGTTTAAATGAATTAGGAAGAATTCCTTAATATAGAGATATTGTTAAAGATATGGATATACCTCATTTGAAGTTAATGTGCAGGTGACGTTATAAGTAAAGAAAGGGCCAATAGATACACTTTCTATGGTGCCTATAGGAAGGGGTCATATCAGCAGGTGATGTTATAGGTAAAGAAAGGGTCAATAGAGACACTTTCTATGGTGCCTTTAGAAAACGGTTATATCAGCAGTTGATGTCATAAGTAAAGAAATGTTCGATACATATTTTCTTTATGGTGCATATAGGAAGAGGTCATATCATACCTGTAGGTGATGTTATAAGTAAAGAAAGGGTCAATAGAGACACTTTCTATTGTGCCTATAGGAAGGGGTCATATCTGCAGGTGATGTTATAAGTAAAGAAAGGGTCAATAGAGACATATTCTATGATGCCTAAAGGAAGGGTCTTATCAGCAGGTGCATGTGATAAGTAAAGAAAGGGTCATTAGAGACATTTTCTATGGTGCCTATAGGAAGGAGTCATATTGGCAGGTGATGTAATAAGTAAAGAAAGGGTCAATGGAGACACTTTCTATGGTGCCTATAGGAAGGGGTCGTATTAGCAGGTGATGTTATAAGTAAAGAAAGGGTCAATAGAGACATATTCTATGATGCCTAAAGGAAGGGGTCTTATCAGCAGGTGCATGTGATAAGTAAAGAAAGGGTCATTAGAGACATTTTCTATGGTGCCTATAGGAAGGAGTCATATTGGCAGGTGATGTAATAAGTAAAGAAAGGGTCAATGGAGACATTTTCTATGGTGCCTATAGGAAGGGGTCGTATTAGCAGGTGATGTTTTAAGTAAGAGAGGGTCAATAGAGACACTTTCTATTGTGCCTATAGGAAGGGTCATATCAGCAGGTGATGTTATTAGTAAAGAAAGGGTCAGTAGAGACACTTTCTATTGTCTCTGTTTGAAGGGGTCATATCATCAGGTGATGTTATAAGTAAAGAAAGGGTCAATAGATACACTTTCTATTATGCCTATAAGAAGGGGTCATATCAACAGGTTATGTTTTATGTAAAGAAGGGGTCAATAGAGACACTTTCAATTATGCCTATAAGAAGGGGTCATATCAGCAGGTGATGTTATAAGTAAAGACAGGGCTATGGAGACACTTTCTATGGTGCCTATAGGAAGGGGTCATATCAGCAGGTGATGATATAAGTGAAGAAAGAATCAATAGATACACTTTCCATTGTGCCTATAGGAAGAGGTAATATCAACAGGTGATTTTATAAGTAAAGAAAGGGTCTATAGAGGCACTTTCTATGGTGCCTTAGGAAGGGTCATATCGGCAGGTGATGTTATAAGTAATGAAAGGGTCAATAGAGACTCTTTATATTGTGTCTATAGGAAGGGTAGTATCAGCAGGTGATGTTTTAAATAAGGGAGAGTCAATAGAGACCCTTTCTATGGTGAATACAGGAAGTGGTCGTATCAGCAGGTGATGTTATAAATAAAAAGAGGCAATAGAGACACTTTCTATGGTGCCTATAGGAAGGGTCATATCTGCAAGAGATGTTATTAGTAAAGACAGGGTCAATACAAACACTTTCTATTGTGCCTATAGGAAGGGGTCATATCAGAAGGTGATGTTATTAGTAAAGAAAGGGTCAATAGAGACACTTTCCATGGTGCCTATAACAAGAGGTCATTTCAGCAGGTGATGTTTAAAGTAAAGAAAGGGTCAATGGAGACACTTTCTATTGTGTCTTAAGGAAGGGTCATATCAGCAGGTGATGTTTTATAAAAGAGGCTCAATAGAGACACTTCTTATTGTGCCTATAGGAAGGGGTCATATCAGCAGGTGATGTTATAAGTAAATAAAGGGCAATAGAGACACTTTCTATGGTGCCTATAGGAAGGGGTCATATCTGCAAGAGATGTTATGAGTAAAGAAAGGGCAATAGAGACACTTTTTATGCCTTTAAGAAGGGTCATATCAGCAGGTGATGTAATAAGTAAAGAAATTTTCGATAGATATTTTCTTTATGGTGTATGGAAGGTCATATAGCAGTATGAATATAAGTCATAAATTTTATGGACTGTGATTTAACGAATTGGTTTGTATTGCCAAGAAGACTTTTCACAGTCATTAGTCTGACGGACCATTGTGACATTAGACATTAAATTAACCATTGTTTAAATAGGCCTTGTCAAGCAAGATTACATAAACATTATAATACAAAATTAAAATAATAATAAATAAAAAATATATTATAAAATTAGTAAATACAAATAATAAACAAAAGTAAAAGTAATATAAATTAAAGAATATTATAAATTAAGATTATGTAAAGAGTGGTTTTATAAATAAAAAGTTTATAAATAAAAGGTTAATTTCAAGGTATAAAAGTATCAAAGGGTCATTAAGATTTCAAGCACCAAGGCATCAACTAGCACAACAAGAGTTATCCCAAACCCATTAGATCAAACCTTACCGAAGGGATTACCCATAGTTTTAATTTAATTTAACTAGTTTTTCTACCAGGAGTTTTTGTGAAATTACATTTCCAAAATTTTCCAAAATTTGAAGCGTTTCTACCTTTTTATAACATGGGTTTGGAGTTTATTTTACGTGTTGGCCTCTGTACTTGAGGGATTAAGAAGTTAATTTACAAATTATTAAGGATTTTAACAAATTTTAGGGTAAAAGTTATGGATTTAAGATCAGGAAGGATTTTATTTACGTTTAGGATAACGTATTATGATGGAATTGAATTAAAAATTAAATGTATAGGATTTAATCAATTATAGATTTAGCGTTTAATAAGTAATTTTAATTATTCAGTAAATTTACTTTAGAATACTATCTGAATAATATAATGTAACTTATCCATGACGGAATTATAGCACACAATTACAAATAAAGGGCCGGTATTGTTTAAGTGGGTCTGAAACAAAATATTCATCACTTTGGCAGAAAATACAATTTCTTTTTTGATATCAATTGTAATTGGCAAATTAAGCCATAGCTTTTATTAAAATAGAATTTTTTTATTATAACTAGGAATGTAAATCCGAAATTAAGGTTGTGTTATGGCCGTTTACTGACATTTTTTACATATTTTTATAGGGTATTGTTTTGATTTTTATCAAAACAATTGATCCTTAACTTCTTACTTAAAAACCTTAAAATTTTATCATATTTGTTTATAAAATATTCACAATTTATTCTAACCAATTAATTAAAAAATCAATTGAAAACCAATGACCAAGAAGGTTTACAACAAATTTAAGGCATTAAACTTTAAACTTGATTTAATGGTAACTTATTTTTTATAAGATATTTAATTAGCAACTGTGATTTACGGGGAATCGAATTTTTTTTTGCCCTGTTTTATTTGATGTCTTATGTTTTTGGTTTTTAGCTTTTTAATGTTTAATTCCCCACGTTGGTTTGTAAGGTTGGCGTTTTTTCAAAAGTTTCGCATTTTATTTTGTTTCTCAATGGTTTCTTTTACAGTTCCCCTTTGATTAGGCTTTAATTTGTTTAAAAAATAAATTTACCCAAATTTGTTAACAGTTCCCTTTATGGTTTCAATGGTCTAATTCAATTGTTAATATTTGGTTTACAGTAGATCCCGAGTAATCATTTTTAGTAAAGCCCTATTAAACATCATTTAATTTCCTTATGTTTCTGTCACTTGAATTTGTACCTGTTGTAAATGGGGTTTTATTTGTTTTATTTAACGATGTTTATGCTGAAATAGAAAGTAATTTATCATACCATTAAAATCGGTAAGCCAATAATGGGGTTAATTGTTTCATATTAATTATTTTTGAAAAAAAACCTAAGTGAACCAGTTGAAAACTTTAACAACCGGGACTGAAATCCCAATGAATTGGCCTTAGAAATTAATAATTAAGACCCAAGTCAGAGGAATTCGGACCTTAAAAAGCTGTGCAGTATGTTGCGAAATAAGGAATAAAATTACCCTGGAATTAAAGAAAATGTTAATAAAGGTTGCATAAAGATGTTTTTCTTGAAAAATTTTGAGGGGGAAAAAATTCGATATCTAAATTGAAGTGTATTTGATTGTGTGGATAGGATGTTTTCGTTATGTTTGTATTTGGGATTCTTTTGATTTAACATCCAAAGATTTATGTCTTTCTGTAGAGTTATTTTGTTTTGAAAATATTTTTTTTTAATTTTTTTGGCGTTTAATTTGGTCTTTTAATTTTATTAAATTTTTTGATTTTTTCAATATAAATGTTTTTAAAATTTTATTTGTTGGTTTTTTTTTTACGACTTTTTTATGTTTTTGTTTTGTAATTTTTTTTCCCTTTTATTTTAGTTTTTTTTTAGAAGTTTTGAAAATTGTTACTAATGAAAAAATTATTATGTAATTTTTTGATTTACCTTTAAATACAAAAAATGAAATTCTACCTCGAGACAAACCGAAAATTTAAAGAAATTTTAACCCCACCTTTCGAGTTTGCCTTGTTTTCCTCATGCAACTTGAACAATGTTCAACACCAACCTAAACAAAAAAATAAAAGTTCATTTAAAATTTAATTCTTAGACTATTAAGGATTACTAATTAAAAAAACGAATTGATGTTTAAGTAAGAGTTTTGGAATTTCCAATTATCACAATTCAAAATGAGTAAAATCCGTTTATTTTAAACCGATGCTCCCACAAATTATTGTTAACAGTAAATAGAAATAATTTTTTATTAAATTACCAATAATATACATATTAATTAATTGTAGGCTTAAAAATTTTCCAAAATGGAATTGTAAATTATATAATACTTGGAAATTTTTAATCGTCCTATTGTCATCGTTTCACTTAACTGTATAACATCCTGGTTAAATTTTTTTTAAATTATGTTTTTAATATGGTATTTTTTTTTAAACCATCCTTTTTGAACTCTATTGTTATTTTTATTAAATTTATTTAAATATAACTTTGAAATTGCGTTCCCTTATTTTAAATATTTAAATGTTACAATAACTTGTAAAAAGTAAAAAGTATCTTTAATTTTCATAAAAATTCGAAATCAAAATTATGTTTTTTTTATAAATTTAAGACATGAACCTTTCGCTCAATTTTTTAAATTAGTTTATCAAATTTTACTAAACCTGTTCCGTATACAATTATTAATTAAATCAAATTTTAATAACACAATGGAACTTTCACTAAATGAGACAATACACTGGTTGTAAGTTTTTTTTGCAAAAGTTAACCAAGGTATTAAAAATTCCTCCTTTAAAAATTTGTTGATTTTTAAATACGTTCCAACCAAACAATGTCGAAGCTTTAAAACGAAATTGGATTTTATCAAAAACCAATCATTTCTTTGAAAGTGACCTATCTGTTTTTAATTGTTATAATGTCTTTATTATCATCATTTATATCCATATATTTTGTTATTAAGTCAAATAACAATTTACCCTTTTTAGATTATTTCATTTACCATAACGTTTGTGGTTATGACAAAACCGATTTGTAAATTTCATTTGAAAGTTAACAACGTTTCATAAGTTTCCTTTAAGGTTCATGGAAATTATCCTTTTGTTAATCTTGGTCAAAATTTTTGGATAATACATGCGTTTAAGTTAACGGTTAACCTTTTATAAAATTTTTAATTCAATATCCTGTTAATTGTTTTTTTATTTACTTTATTTTAAATTTTGTTTGTTTCTTCCCGTTGTTTTTGTTATTTTATTCCTTACTTTTTTTTAATATACGGTTTTTTATACTTTATTCTTATATTTTTTTCAGAAATCGTAAAAGGTTCTGTTATAAAATTCCGCATTTTTCGTCCTAATAATTTATGTTTAAGATTTCTTTTTTACATTATTAATAAATATTTTACTTTACAATATTTATTTACAATTTTATTTTTAGCTTAAGGAAATTCTTTATAAAGAAAATAACCTTTTTAAATTTATGAGTTACGTTTAAATTTTTTATTTACATATATTTTGATACAATAAAATATAACTTCCTTTCTTTATTATTTAAAGTGTTTCAGTTTTAAATTCGTTTAATTTCAAAATGTTTTTATTTTGTTTTATCGGAACAAATTTTATTTGAAATTTAAATGTATCTTTATTTTGATTTGTAAATTCAAATTTTATTTTTTAATAAAATAAGTTTAAAATTTTCCGTTAATTTGTAATTTAAAATAAGTCAATTATAGAAATAAAGTAAATCATAATTTCTTTAAATTTAACAATAAAATTTTTATTGCTCCGGTTTATTTTAAAATATTATTTTAAAAAAACAGAGGAAGCAATTTGAAAATTAATCATTTAAGAATTAAAAAAATTTACTTTTAAAATTCAGGTACATCCCATTTTTTAACCCTCAATTTGGAATAATTAAAAATTTTTCACTTTAAGAATGAAAAGCCTTCAGAAACCAGGCAATTTATAAACTTCAAATTTAATTTAAATTAATGATTAATATAACTTTAAAAACAGTCCTTTATAGGAAAAGTTACGGTAAATTTCAAATTTAACGTCGGTCCAAATGAAAAAAAAATTTGTAGTCGTACCTTTTTATGAAGTTTAAAATTTTATAAAAATTAAATGTTTTAGAAAATAAGAATTACTTACTGGATTAATTTTTTTTAAAATTATGTTTTATTTTATAATAAATTACTGTAATGTCTAGTCTAGAATTTTTTTTAGAACTAACCTGTGAATAAAATTCGTAGAGTTTAAAATAGAATAGTTAAATTTTAAAATATTTTTAAAACTTTTAACAACAAGAATTGTAAATCCGGTAAATGTTATTATTTTAAGTAAAATGGAAATGTTTTGAAACCCAATTTACTTAGTGATTATAAATTCTCTTTAAATTTAACAGCTTACTTCAATTTAAAATTTTACAAAGATACGTTTAAAGTTTAAACATTACAATTAAGTAATTTTTGTAGGAATTTATTATTACAGATAAATTAGGCATTTTATTTTAAATTTCATTTAATCATATCAAATTAATTAGAAATTTTGTACAAATAGGAATTGTTAAGAAAAGGTAAATTAAATTCCAAAGTTTAAAGTAATTATTTTTTAGAAGGGATTAGAAAAATTGTACTTAAAATTGAATTTCCATGAATTTAAAGTTTTAGTATTTTATCTAATAAACATATTTTTAAATCAATATTAAGCTTCCAGAATATTCATTCAGTTAATTATTTAATATTTAAATAATAAGATGATTGAGAATTTAACAATCAACTTAAAAAATAATTGAATAATCATAGGTTTTATTAAGTTTGCAAATTAGTGAAACCATAAGAGAAAAACAATAGATTTACTAGAAATGAATAAATAATTAATAAAATCATATATTAATTTAAATCCCATTTAAAAATTAAATAACATTTCTAAAAAATGTTTTTAAAAAAAACTATCCATGGGAAGATCATAATTTTAAAAGCATTAAAATATTATTTCATTCTAAAATAAAATTATAAATCAAATATCTGGATAACTTAATAAGTATAAAAGTCCAAATTCCTATATTTTAAAATTAAAAAGGAAACTTTTTTTCAAAGTAACCTATTAAAAATTGTAATTTCCTATCATTAAATCAAATATTTAAATTAAAACAATTCTAGTTCAAACAATTAACCCTCCACTATATTGTAATAAATCAAACTTAATAAATAGATCAAACCAATTAAAATTGCTTTAAAATTATCAATTTGTTAAGAATTATAAAAGTAGTTTGAAGAATATTAAATTTAATTTATTTATAACAGAAAAGAGTTAATTACTGAAAACTTTTTTGATGATTAACAATAAATTTTCCAAAGAATAACAGTTATAAAATTTAAATAATTTTCATTTACTAAATTAAATTAAATTTGCTTAAATCTATCCATTTCTTTTATATATTAATATTCTAGAATGATTAATTTAAAATTAAATTTGGCTCTAAAAGAATAATCTTGAGAAAACGCTATATTTCCAATTGTATTAAAAATAACGAGAAATTTGAACTTTTTTTAAACTTTCATTTTTCCAAACTTTTATACATTTTAAAGATTCAATAACTTTAAATCGTCCTTATTTTGAAATCAGGATTTTATACCTTCATAATTAATATTAAGCCTTTAAAACATTGACACCATTATGTTTCAATAGATAAAAACTAAGTATATTAAGAAAAACGTAAAATAATTTTTACTAAATTTTCTAATATTAATATTTGATAATTTTAGATATTCAATTTTAAATTAGAATGTAAATCGGATGGTTAAGGAATAAATTTATTAAAACTTTAAGAATGATTATTGTACTACGGGGTTTGAAATTTGAAAATTGACCAATTAAGAGGATATTTTCAAAGTGTTAGTTTATAACTTTTTGCCTAATAAACTAATTCAAACCAACCTAAATATTACTGATTTATAACTTTTCAATTTCGAATAAAGAAGGTTTATTAGGTTAATTATTTGAAAGGTATTAGGCAATTTACCTTATAAATTTTAAACTGAATTTTAAAATCTTAAAGGCATAAAAATTTGATATTAATTGGAAAATGAAACTAATTTAAATGATGGATTAAATGATGGATTCAAGGAAAAGGAAGACTTTTGGAAAAAATTAAATAATAAAAAAAAAATAAAAAAAATTTTAAAAAAATAAATAAAATAAAATTTTTTTAAATAAAAAATTTTAAAAAAAGGGATTTTGTAATTGAAATTTTGGCCAAATTTTTAAAATTTAATTTTTTGTAAAATTTGCCAAAAGAAAAATTTAAATTTAAAAAAATTTTTAAACAAAAGGATTTAAAATTTTTAAATTGTTCACTTTTGCTAAAATAAAAATTCGTTTTTAAAATTTATACGGGGCAAAATTAATTTGTTTTCGGGATAAAAAAAAAATAATTTCGGTCATTTTTTTTAAGTTAAAAAACCTTTCCCAAAAAAATTTAATATTTGGAAATAAAAAATTTACTTTACCAAAAAAAAAGGGAAATTTTTTACTTGAAAATTAAAAAAAAAAATTTTTATTAATATTGCCTTCGTTTCTACCTAATTTCGTGGTTTTGCCAAAGTATACATTCAAGCCTAACAAAAGTGAGCACTTCATTGGACATTTAAATTAATTTTGTGGTTTACAAATACCCACAATATCCACGAAAATTGGTATCCAATGAATAATAATTACATTACCTGTATGTTTCATTATAATACGTTATTTTAATTGGCTAACAACAATCTCACGTCATTCTGAAATTAACCTTCATTTCAAAATGAAATGTAACATTCAGGATAACACAATATCACACACCTATACCCCCACCAAAAAAAAATTATCTTCAATTTTGACCCCCATTTTAAGAAAAACCCTTTTACATCCAAAATAAAAATTTTACCAACATTTTGTGTGATTTTTAACTTTAAAATTAAGAAAAAACACACTTTTCATTTATACCCCATAAAAAAAAAGAAAAACATTTTTGTAAAGAGCACACCAAAACCTTAATCCTGGGTTTTTTATAAAACTCATTTTTTCCCTAAGGGAGTAGTATAGTACTTGTACTTTTTATAAAAACGTTATTAAAAACATCAAAAAAAACAACAAAAAAATTTCAAAAACAAAAATAAAAAGGTCGGAGAACACACCGCAAAAATTCTGTTGGATTTTGGAGAAAAAATTTTTTAGAACCCGAGAAATGGTAAAGATAGTAAAAAGCTATTTTTGAGTTCCCATAATCCTAGGTAGCATTTTTGTAAAATTTCATCCAATTCTGAGCTGACTTTTCAATGCTATATTTAGAAACGGTTATGCATAACCGGGTAGTTTCTAATATGATTATTATTGTTTTCTAGGTCTTACTTTTTGTAAAAAGTCACTTTGCATCGTCTTTGTCATCAGTTTTTGTTTGTCGTCTAATACGAGGTAAATGTACACGAGCAGCATATTTGGCTGAAGTAAATATTCATGAGACAACTATCATGCGTAGCGTCATTTTTAAAACTTAGTCATTTGTAATTCTTGTTCATAGAAAGAACCTGTTATTTCTTCACCTTTTAAATCAATTATTTTATAAGTAAAAGGAATTGTATTTAAAACTTTTCAATTACAAATATTTCTTTAGTCCAACGAGTAGTATAACCCTTTTCAAATTTACCCTTTTTTTTGTTATTCTTACTCTATCTCCGACTTCAAATTTAGGTTTTTAATTTTCTCTTCCTTTTCTGGATATAAATTTTTATACACTGTTAATTCATTTTTAATTTACTTGCTTGAACAGGTGTCATTTTAATTGAAGAATGTACTGTATTATTATAATTTTTAACTAATTTATCTAATATATCATAATATTTTAAAGTTTCATTAGCAGTAAAGTATTTATACATATGTTGTTTCATTGTACCTATCCATCGTTCCACTACACTGGATTTTTCTTCATTCTCAGTTGAATATAACTTTATGTTATTATCTTTTAACAATTCTTTTACTTGTCGATTATAAAATTCGGATCCTTTATCTGACCAAATATATATTGGTTTTCTTTCTTTAAATAATGTTTTAAATGCTTCACTCACTGCTACTCCTGTTTTATTTTTCAAAGGTCTTAACCAACCATATTTACTAAAAACATCTATAACTGCTAATAAATATTTATAGTGTTTATTTTGTTTTGAATATGGTTGCATATCTATTAAATCAACTGCCCATGTTCGATCTATTGAATGAACATAAACACGTCTTTAGGAAAAGATTTTACAACTCTATGATGTAGTTCATCTGCTAATTTATTTGTTAGATTTGTTTTAGACATTTTAAATATAACTAAAATTGTTTCTTAAAAATGGAGGCAAAAGGATAAAATTTTATCCAAGCAAGGAGATTCATATAAACTTGTTTTGACAAAGAATATAAACATAAAGCAAGTATTTATGTATTTAATTATAAAATTAGTCTAAAGGATGAAAACAAGAAACATTTACAAATGCTTTTGATCACATGGTAGACTATTCCATAAAAGATTACCCTAATGGAAGAATTAAAATAGTACCTATTCATGAAATCATAATTGCTAAACATAAAAGCTGGCCTATAAGAACATATAATACAGTTAAAAAGTTATTCATGGATCAAATGGAAAGATTATTAAATAGTGCTGAAGAATTAAATTTAGAAGAAGTTATTTTTGAAGTTACTATTATACCCAATAAAAGAGGAAAAGGTAAAGCTTTAAAATATTAGATGTCATAAAAAAGAAGTATTATCAAAATAAAAATGATGATACAATATGTTTATCAAGGGCAATTGTAACTTCTTTAGCTTCAAATAAGTTATTAAAAGATTTTACAGATTCTCAATTAAAACATATCAATGAAAGTAGACCATTACAAAAAGATTAGCTGAAGATTTGCATAAACAATCAGGAGTAGAAATAAAAGAAGAAGGAAATGATTTGGAAGATTTAAAATTTTTGAAAATTATCTTAATATGAGAATAATTATTTTACATCAAATAGTACAGAACATATTTTATATAATGGTAATGAAGAATACAACGAACAAATATATTTATATTATCATGATGAACATTTTGATACAATAACAAACATAACAGGATTTTTAGCAAAACGTAGATTTTGTAAATTATGTTTAATTGGTTATACTGAACAACATACATGTAAAGATAATACAGTAACAACTATTAGAAAACAACTTGTTTGTGAAAATGTAATAAAACATATACAGGTAAAACCATAAATGTGGTGAAAAATATGTTTAATATGTTACGAAAATACACGGAAAGTAATGAAGAACACTTATGTTATATGAAACCATCAGTACCAAAACAAGTAAAAATAATAAATATATATATTTTGATTTTGAAGCAAATCAAGAAACAGGAATACATATAATGAATTTTGTATAGCTTACGATTTAGAAAATATTTACTGTTTTAAAATAACTATGTAAAAGTATTTAAATGTGATTTCAATATTGATGATTTAAACTTGTTAAAATTAGACATAGATGATTGTTTTAGTGATGTAGAAAAATTAAATATGAAACCCTATAGGAAATTCTGTAATAGACAACTTTTGTAAATATTTCATAAGAGACAAATTTAAAGACTACACTTTTATTTCACATTATGGAAAAGGTTATGATATGCAACCGATTTTAGGATACATTGTAAAAATAAAATTGAACATAACATAATTTCTTCTGGACTAAAATTAACAGCTATGTTTATTAAAGGAATAAATTTAAGATTTATAGATTCAATAAATTTTACATTGTGTGGATTAGCTGCTTTCCCAAAACATTTGGTTTTGAAGGTAACAAAGGATACTTTCCACATTATTTTAATACAACAGAAAACCAAAATACAAAGGTAAATATCCTGATAAAAATATTATGGTTTTGATACTATGACTACCAAAAATAAAAAGAATTTGACAAATGGTATGAAACAAAAAGATAAAAATTTAAATTCTATAAAGAAATATTTTATTATTGTTTTTGGATGTTTTAATTTTGTCAAAAGGTTGTACATTGTATAAAAATTATTTTTAAATATAACCAATAATTGTATTGATCCATTTCAATATATTACAATTGCTCAATGTTGTACAAAAATATTTAAAACATTAATGTTAACAAATGAAACAATTGGAATTCACAAAAAGATGACAATTAAAGAAGTACATTCACAAAAATCAATACAATGGTTAGAGTATATTTCTTTAGAATATGGTATAATGATTCAACATGCTAAAAAGGAGGTGAAAAGAAATTATTCATTAATAATAAATGTTATAAAGTCGATGGTTATTATTATGATAGAGAAAATAAAATGCGTAATGTTTATGAATTTTTTGGATGTTATTGGCATGGATGTACAAAATGTTATAGTCCTGAAGAAATATGTAAAAAGATAGAAATAAAAAACTATGAAAGAGTTATATGACCAAACTAAAGAAAGACTTAAAACTATTGAAGATTATCTAAAACCAAATGTAAAAATTCATACAATATGGGAATGTGAGTTTGATCAACAAAATATCCTGAAGTTGATCCACATTTAAAACCTATTGATAAAAGAGATGCATTTTATGGAGGAAGAACAGAAACTATTCAATTATACAATAATCTTTCTGATTTAAAAGGTAGATATGTAGATTTTTGTTCTCTGTATCCATCAGTAAATAAATATTGTAAATATCCTATAGGACATCCTATTACATATACAGATATTTCTGTAGATGATTATATAAAAATAATTATTTCGGAATAATGAAATGTAAAATATTACCACCTAAAGGATTGTATCACCCTGTTTTACCTTATAAACAATTAACTAGTGATAATACACATAAATTACTTTTTGGATTATGTAGAACATGTATGAATAAAATATCTTTTAAATGTAAACACATAGATGATCCTACTTTAAATAAACATGATAAAATACATGAAATAAAAGATGTAAAGAATGTAAAATATTAAAATGAAAATGTATACATTCTAATGAGGAAAGAGTTATAGTAGGAACTTGGTCTACAATAGAAATATATAAAGCAATAGAAAAAGGTTATAAATTACAAAAATATATGAACTAGAACATTTTGAAAAAACATCTACAGATATATTTAAACTTTATGTAGATACGTTTATGAAATATAAACAAGAAGCTTCAGGATGTAAATGTGATCCTAAATATTGTAAACCTGATTGTGAGAACGATAAAGAATGTAAAACCAAAATACAATATATCATAGATAATGCTGCTTATAATCTAGATATTGACAAAGTTAAACACAATTCGGGATTAAGATTTATAGCTAAAATATGTTTAAATAATTTATGGGGACATTTTGGTATGAGAGATAATTTTACACAAAAGAATATTGTTTTACTTTAGAACATATCACTAAAATAGTATTTAATGAAAATATAAAGATATAAGTACCATGATATTAGATGAAAATATTGTATTAACTGAATATAAAGAAAAAGAAGAATATTCTAAACCTAATCCAAGTGTAAATGTTTATATAGCTTTATTTACAACAGCACATGCTAGATTAAAATTATACGAATTATTAGATATTCTACAAGAAAGAGTTTTATACATGGATACAGATTCTTGTATTTACAATGATGATGGTTCTGAAGCATGTAAAAAAGTAGAAAATATGATGGGAAGTAAATTAGGTGATTTAACAGACGAAATTGTTTCAAAACACAATGCTAATCACATAAAACAATTTATATCTGCTGGTCCAAAAGATTATTCAATGAAACTAGATACAGAAAAACTAGTTAGCTGTTGTAAAGGTTTTAGATTAAATGCTGAAGTTGAAGAAAAGATTACATTAGATAAAAAATAAAAATAGTTACTGATGAAAATGAAAAATATGAAACTGTAAAATATGACAACATAAAATAGGAAAAGATCATCAACTTAAAACAGTTAAACAAGTTAAAGCTTATGATTATATGTTTGATAAAAGAATGGTATGTTATGAAAATGAAAATCTAATTAGAAGTTTTCCTTATGGATATTAAAAATATATAATTTAAATTTTTATTTTAAAATGATTGAAGCTTATACCGAGAAAGATGATCCTTATGCTAGAGTTATATTAGGAAAAATAAAATTATCAAATTATCAGATATGTTGTTTAAGAGATGATGGAGAATGTCCTTTGACATCAAAACAAATGGAAGTAATGGAAAAGTTTAAAGGTAAAAGTTATCTAAGTTTCCTCCTGGTTGGGATGCTTTCATTAGACCTGACAAAATTTATGAATATGTTTTTGAAAACCATGTCCTGAAATTTAATTTATTTTGTTATTTCTTTATAACCCTCTTTAAAAACTTTAATCAAAGGAATAATATTTTTAGATTTAAATGTATCATCGCTTCGCTCGCTTATTTTAACTTCCAAACAACAAAACCTGTTAAAACCATTCCACCAACAACAAATGCAATTTCTATTTTTTGATCTTCTGATGGTGTATAAAATCACTTAGTTTAGGTTTGGGTGATAATGGAGTTAATTGTTTACTTGTAATGTAATAGTATTGTTTCATTGCTTGGTCAACATCTTCAAAAGTCTGAACCGCATGATGTTCCTTTTGTAATTGTTCATTGATAAAATCTAATCTTTGTATTCTTCTTTTATTCCAATCTGCTTGTGCTTTTTCTAATTTTTCTATAGCTTTATCATGTCTTATTTTCTCTTCATTTGCATTACTACCCATATGTGAAAATAAATAATTACTCCCCGAAAATGCAAAAGCATTTGTTATTGCCCCACCAAGCATCATTGCTAAAGCACTTGCCATTTTATTAGAGCGACAAGCGATTCCCTAAAAAACAAAATAAAATAAAAAATAAGTAAGCAATCAGTTTATTACTTCATGATATCAGCAGGTATAATACCTTGCTTAATCAACATATCTTTTGTTGCCATTGCAAGTAATATATCAATGGATAACATAAAAATATCATTCATGTTAAAATCTACTTTTGGTGCTGGCCTCCTTAATACCTTTTTACCTATTTCTGCATATCCAACTGTTAACATTGTTTCCACTCCAGCATGATATAACATATTTGCTATTTGTTTTCCGTCTTTTGTGTTGACATTTTAATGTACTAAATTTTTAAATTTCACTTTGCTCTTAATTAAATTCAAAAGGATCAATTTCTTTCTTTTGTTTTTCTGGTTTTGTTATTTCTTTAATCATTCTTTCTGGTTTCTTACTTTGGTTGTAAAAACAATCCCAATCCAACAATACCTATAGAAAAAGTGCAAATTTGTAATCAACTAGGAACTGGAGTGTTTCTTAACAGAAGGGATATGTTCGTTTGATTCATAATCTGTTTCTATATCAGAATCTTTTGTTATTTGTTTGATTTTGAATTTTCTTTTTTAATTTTTCCACTTTTTTTTCTCATTTCTGCATTTCTTATTCTTACTTGCACCTTTCTTACCAGCAGCTACTCTTTTTGGGTCTTTTGGTTTGGGTTTTAATACTTTTTTTCTTCTTTGTTTTCTTTTTGTTCAGGATTTTCATTCATCATTTTTATGTCATTATTTTCATCTTTTTTCGGAAATCGAGCGAAGCGAGTGGTTCGATATGTCTTGCTGTTGTTAATATTGCAGTAAAAGGAGCAAGATACATTCCATATCTATAGTACAGTTCACAACATGTATTAGTTAAAGCATTATTGATAAAAGGATCTTCCTCTAAGTCTTGTATTAAAATTGGTGGATTAACAACTTTGAAAAACTTTGATACACCCATGACATATAAATTTATAAAAGAGTTTCCTAATGTTTTGGTCATACTAGCTCCCAATCTTGCTTCATATTTACAGTATAGTTTGTTTATTTGTTCTGTTGTCATTTTATCAATATCTGACAGTTGTAATTTTTACCCAAATATTGTTTACTTTTCCACCAGCAACAACAGATGATAATTCTCGTTTTTTTTCTTGAAGGGAACCGTTCACTTGCTCGCCATCATCAATATTTATGTTTTCCATAATTTGCTCGCTTAATAATTCTTCAGCATTCATTTTATACGTTTCAAAAACGGATATAATTTTTTTTAACTTTAAAAAAAATACAACATATCCAACCAATGATAAGACTGCAGTGTTTGTTGCAATTGTTAGTATTTCCAACAGCATTGCTTTTTTTATTGCTTATTTTGGTTAAATTACTTAAGCATTACTTAAGCATTATTTTGCTTATTTTGGTTAAATTAAGAATTACTTATTTTGGTTAAATTACTTAAGAATTACTTAAGCATTACTTAAGCATTACTTAAGCATTACTTAAGCATTACTTGAGAATTGCTAAAAAATCAATCAAGTAACCAAAAATCGGTAGGTTGATCTGTCTTTAATATTAATTTACGATGTTTCTTTTTTAAGTTCTTCCTTTATTCTTTGTCTTTCTTCCAAAGTAGGAATAACATCATTTTCTTAGGCAATTATCAAAACTATCTCTATCTTTTGTGTAGAACATGCATAACCATTTTGTTTGTTCTCTTAAATCTTTTAAAACAGAGTTGTATCTCTGTGAAATGACCCACACTGATTGTTCCGCATGTCTTCCTGAAAATGCAAGCTCGGACAGCATATCTTTTTCTTTGTTAGTTCTTTTGTTGCACTGCAGTCATCAATGATATATAATGTTGGATGACCAGCATATTTTTAAAGAACATTCTTAGTAGTTCTTGTAGCTTCTCTTCTTCATAAAGGGAACCGTTCGCTTCTCTCACTTCAACAATAGGATTAACAATTATTAGATTTTTGTTTTGGTTTTCTAACATCACCAATCCATTCACGATTTTTGTATGCTTTGTTCCATTGGATGGTTGGACAAAGTATGACTATATATTTGAAAACTCCACTATATTCTCCTTCTAATAAATCAAGAACAAACTCTGTTTTTCCACATCCTGTTTGTCCACATAATAGCACAATGGGGATATTTTGGTAATTCATAAAGGGAATCGGAGTGTATCTCGCTCCGCTCGTTTGTTTCATTTTTAAGGGGAACCGCTAGTAATTAACTTCTTTAAATCTTCCATCTTCAAAATTAATTTTGCATCTTGTATAACAAACAGATAAACATTTATTGATTTATTTGCTCCTGCTGTTTTAGTTATTTGGATTGTTATACCTTCAGAAGCATTTTCAATTCTTCTACCTGAACCGTGTAATGAGTTGTCATCTGTTGAACGTAAATCTAACCATAATGCATAATTAGTTGTAAGATATTTTCTAATGTTGTATAGGATAAATTTAAACTTTAAAACTTCTTCTGTTGTTTTATTTCTTTTGAATTTAAAGCAAAGAATTTATTTATTTCATCCCATTGTTGATATGCTTTCATTCCTTGACTGTATAGCTGATTTGGGACACCTTCTATTGTCATTTCTACTTTTGTTATATTAGGATTATAATAAGTTTCAGTGCTTGTTCTTTCAGGATCTTCGAACAACATTAGAATTCCTTTCATACTTCTAGCTGGAACATTTAAATTGATATTCCACAATGTATCATATTTGTTTTGGTTATTTTTCTATGTCTTAGTATTCTATCGTACAAAATAACCATCTTACCATTAACTTGTTGTCTTATCTGTCTTGCTAATTCTGCATCGGAAACCATATCAAATTCTAAACAAATGTTTTTGATTGTATAACTTGCAGATGTATCTGTTGATTTAATAACATTGCTATAATTATTAAATGTAAGTTCATATTCAAGTCTATCACCAAGACCTGCTTGATAAAAAGGCATATGAGTTTCTAATAGTTCAAAATCAAGTGGGATACAAAATCTTGCACCATATGCAGTTGCAATTGCTTCATCACCTATGTCTGATGATTTATCATCCGCACCAACTCTGTGTTTTAACATGTTTGTTTCACCAATTCCTTGGTATGCCATATTTAAACGTTCAGATGTAGATTTCCATAAATCAACATAACAATGATAAATATCACTATCATCAATTGACATAATTTCATTTCCACTTATACGAATTGTTGTTTTTTTAACTATTGTTCTTCCTATGTTTTGATATATAGTTGCATTGTCGTCTGTAGATGTTAGTTCTATTTCAAATGCCAATCTGGTTGTTCCAGGAACAATAACATCATTATTGCTTAGATTGGGGAATCTCACTAATAGCTGTTGATTTTGATCAATAGTTGAAGGATTATTTGTTATTGATACACTTTGACGAATACCTTTCACACCACGGGGTTCTCTTATTTTTCTGTAAGGATTTAATTTGTTTCCGTATGCTGACATTTTTAAGGATTAAATTTGTTAAAAAAATAATTCAATTACCACTGATACTAGAGTATTGATACATAAAGGATTATTAGTCATACTAATAAAACTTATGAAATCTCCAGCCTTAACTTCAAAAGGTGTATAAAAGTTATTAAAACCGTGTGTAACACCCTTATCCAAACTCATTTTGTAACTAGTTGACTTATCATTAACCATCATCTTAATGGTTATAATATCTGTGCTTGTTCTTAAACTTACTAAACTAATACCCAATATTTGTCCTGGAAAGTTCATTAAATAATAACCACCACCATAACCAAAATTAAACTTTTGATTTCCATGTATTGGACCATCAATTCCAGCATATATACTTATTATTTTTCTGTCTGGTTTATTTTAATATTATCAACTATATTTTCAACATTTAAAACTCTGATGCTTAGGGCAGCGACACTCCGATGTAAATTTTTATCCTTAGTATCCATTGTTTGAAGCTCACTCTTCATATTTAATATTTCCTTTTTATTTCCGATGTATCTACGTTTTTTTTTTGACACCAAGTATGCTCATTTTATTAAATAAATTATATAACTTCTAAAACACAATTAATTGGTAAATGATTAATTATCTTGTTATTATTTTGTCTCTAATTTCTAATTTCAATTCTGTTATAACATCATTTACTAAACACTTATATTCCGGATGCTCAAATCTCGCTGTTATAACTTCACCAAACTCTTTATTCTCTACTGGAATAACAGCCAATAATGTACTTGGCTTACCATCAAGATAATTATGAGAAGTGCTAACTTGTTCCAAATGGATATACAATGATTTATGGATAGCAAAATCTACAAATTTTTTTCCAAAATGTAATTCATTAGGTTCGAATTTACGTTCATTATTAAATCCTAACATATTTTTCAAATCTTCATTTATCCTTAACTCAATAGGAGTGTTTAATGACGCAATACCATTTGTTTCATTTACGGATAATACAATATCTTTTTTTTTAAATTCATCCGCTATTTGTTGGAAACTATAATAACCATCTTTAATCCTATGAAGTCTTTCTCCTGTTGGTCTTATAACTCCATCATAAACATTATACCAACCTACACTATATCTTATAGATTTTAAACCAATACGTTTATTTCCATCTCTGTTATCAATGTATTGTTCTAAGTTTATTGTATTATCAATATTTGAAATAGTATGAAACATTTTTAATATAAAAAAATGATAACAAAAGAATTTAAATATAATCCTAATGTTTCATATAATCCAGGTATTAAATATTCTGAAAAAGATATAAATTTTGTCGATCAAATAATATTTGTAAATCAAAAAGAAAACTTTAAAACAGCTTTCCCCGATTTATTTCAAAAATATCAAAACCCATCATTACACACCAACGAACCATGGAATACATGGATTCATTCTTCGTTTGATTGGTGGCAATGTCAGTTAAACTTTGCAGTCTGGTGTGCAAGTACAGGATGTGGTGTTTCTTATAATGATCATATACAAAACACTTCAAATCTTACTAAATCACTTTATACATTTCATTTATATTATTGCATTGCCAGAATTTTAAAAGAACTTAAATCACCTTTACCAACAGATTCTTCTTTCTGTTATTACAAAAACCCATATGACAAAGCTGCATATCAAAAATTATGCAATGAATTTGATGTTTCTCCAAATACAGATTGGAGACAAAAGTAGAAACATCATCTAAAGGATTAGGAACTTTTCTGAATATTATAAACCAAGTGGTGAATACAGATATCATCATTCAGGGATGGTCCTTCTTTAATATTCATGATACAATTCGTCATACAAAAGATATAAGCATGGCTTGGACAACATTTATATTAGATAAATCAGAGGGTTTTACAAAAGCAGGTATTGAACGTATCAATGAAAGTATTAGAATGTTTGTATGGGCATTATTAGGGCACAATCTCAAACAAGGGTAGAAATATTAAAAGTAGGAACAGGATTTGATGCACAAAACAATTCTTAGCAAATGTACAAGATGTAATAAATAGTCCTATCGATTTACCCACCCAGATGATCGAATTATGAAAATGTTTTAAAATACGCAAGAAGTAAAGTTGATTATGCTTATGGACTTGGTTTATATATGTCTCCCAGTGATATGGTATTACAAATTGAAGTATTGTTGGTTATAACAACAAAATTGTAATTGCAACAGAAAATCAAACACTCGGTTTAAATGATGATTTAAATAATAAAAATTTGATTTTACCGGTCTCGATCCTGTCGATTTCAACCAAATAAACCAAAACCGATTCAACAATCTAAATCAGAACCAAAAAATCAGAACCAGTTCAAATAGAACCAACACAAAAAATGAATATGACGAACACGAAGATAATAAAAAGCAATAATATTTGGAAGTATTGTATTAGGTATTACAGCACTTATTATTTATAAAATTTATTAATTTATTTTTTAAATATTCCTAGCAGCAGCATACAATAAACCAACAACCAAAACAAGCAAAGCCCATAAGTTGTTTGCAAACCAATTTACTACGTCTTTGTTGCAGACAATAACCAAGATACAATAGAACCTATAATACCTGGTAATGCAGCTGCTAATTTTCCTGCAAGAAAAGATAATAGTTTTCCAAGATTTTTAATTGTTTTTTATCCAGTCTTGTACACCACCTTTGATGGTGGAGGAGAAGGAGAAGGAGAAAAGTAGTTCCACCAGTAAATGCCTCAACAATAACACCAATAATCATTCCAAAAGCAGTTAAAATACTAACTATTGTAATTCCTTGTTCTCTGAATAATGTTCTTATTCTTTCACCTAATGTTGTGTCTTTTAATACTTTGTGTATTGTTTCTTTGAATCTATTTACCTGACTACGCAGTTTTTCTTTATTGATATTAATTACTTCTAACATTCCACCTCTCTCAGATTCTAAATCTCTTATTATACTACTTATTTTATTTATTTGAAATTTATTATCATTTTCTTTTGCTTGTTTTAATTTAATTTTCTCTTTATATCATTATCTATTCTACTCAGTTTTGCGTTTGTATTTGCAATCTCTTCTTTACTGTTGTCATTGCTTCCATTATACCATCCAATTCTCTTTTGTAATATCTGTTTGTGTTTTGATTTCTCTGTAAGTTGTCCCTTCTTCTACAAAAGAAGTTTCTATTTCTTTCACATATGTTTCGGTATTACTTGCTGTTTCTAATAATTCTTCCTTCTTGTTGTGTAGATATTTCTTGTAATGGAATTTCTATATTATTGAGTTCACGAATTGCTGATTCATTTAACATTCTCTGAAACTCTGCTCTACCTTCTA
Source organism: Mytilus coruscus (assembly GCA_017311375.1). NCBI lineage: Eukaryota > Metazoa > Mollusca > Bivalvia > Mytilida > Mytilidae > Mytilus > Mytilus coruscus. Next base: position 92,423 of record JAASAO010001842.1, read on the forward strand.
TTGTTCTTTCAGGAAGTTTATAATCATCTACACCTAAAACATCTCTAACAAAATTAACACCGTATTCTCTTTGAATAGTGCTAAATTTATAAAATTTAAATACTCCTTTTGATAATATGTTAATGCAATTTCCTACCATATTCATCTTTACATACAACATTGTTCTTCCATTAAAATCTTCTTTGGTAAAAAATCTTTGTAATTTTGTTTGAATATAATTCATTATTTTCGTTATAAAATCTTTTATCATTTTTTGGTAATTTCTTTTCGCGAATTTTAGTGTCATTTTCTGATAAATCTCTTGATACTTCAATTTCCTTGTCTATAGAACTTTGAAATTCTTCATCATTTTGAAAAGTAGTTTTTTTCTTTATCATAATCATCATTTTAAATTTAGGATTATCAAACTTAGCAACTCCTTCGGCCATTTTATTCATCTAAAATATTAGATAATAAACAATAAAAGAACCTGTTAAAATAACTTAAGATAAAAATAATTAAATTTTTATTTAACATTATTTTTACATTTTTACTAATTTTTCTTTTGTTTCTTCATCCATTTATTTAATTAAAAATTGATTCATAGTTTGGTGGATTTCCGTTATCAACTAAAATTCGTATAACGATTTTATTAAAGAAAATCAAAGATTTTCCATTTTTTTTTTTAATTCGTTTTTACTCTATTTTCTGTTTCCTCAATTAGTTTTTTTCTTTCATTATCATTCATTACTGTTTGTGTTTGTTTTGTTCGTATATTTTCTTTCATTTTGTTGTATTTTTCTAATTCATCTAAAATAAGTTTAAATTCATCTGCACTTATCTGTCCGTCAGTTAAAGATTTTGATATTAAATTTTTATGCTGTTTAACTTGCATTCTGCCATTGTTTTAATTTCATAATGTTTTTGATTTTGTTGTCAACTTTCTTCTAATTAATTTAACTAGACCTCCTAAACTTCCACATATAACAGCTGCAATTTGTATGGGAAGAAAGATAGAAAAGCAATTCCTATACCAGCTAAAACAACAGATGTCGAAATTAAACTTGTATCAACACCATCAGTAACATTAACTCCGCGTTTATATTTTTGTATAGTGATTTTCGTTTATCTCTCTCATTTATTAATGTTTTTCTATTTCTGTTATTTTTGTAGTCTATAATTTTGTCCATCTTCTATAGGTAATTCTGGATATAATGGTATATCCATTGATAAATTAGGAGCTGTAGGTTGTTTCATTTTTAAAAGTAAAATTGATTTTTTTTTTCTCCAAAATCCAACAGAATTTTTTGCGGTGTGTTCTCCGACCTTTTTTATTTTTGTTTTTTTTGAAATTTTTTTGTTGTTTTTTTTTGATGTTTTAATAACGTTTTTTTATAAAAAGTACAGTATATACTACTCCCTTAGGGGAAAAAATGAGTTTTATAAAAACCCAGGATTAAGGTTTTGGTGTGCTCTTTACAAAAAATGTTTTTTTTTTTATGGGGGTATAAATGAAAAGTGTGTTTTTTTCTTAATTTTAAAGTTAAAATCACACAAAATGTTGGTAAAATTTTTATTTTGGATGTAAAAGGGTTTTTTTTCTTAAATGGGGGTCAAAATTGAAGATAATTTTTTTTGGTGGGGGTATAGGTGTGTGATATTGTGTAGGATAGCACGAGCTTTCACAACAAAGTGCACAGGTAAATAAAAGAATAACTTTATAGAAATCGTGTTTTCATGATCCTAGCAAAAAATGTAATTATAAGTATTGAATGCTTCTTTAGTAATTTTATAGGGTTGTAAAAGCGTTGACCGAGCGCACATTTTTAGAATGAAGAGCGTCCGCGCTTCATCCAAAATGTACTTTGGTCAATGCTTTACACCACAATAAATTTACAAAAAAGCATTCAATTCTTAAATGAATACATTTACATAAACTGAAGAAAGCTATTCTTATCAGCAGCTGAACCACACAAAATATACTGTGGATTCATTATTTGTCATGAAATTTCTTAGACATAGGTGAACCATAATTAAAATGTTAGTCAAAAATACCAATTTCCCAAAAATTTCAATGCAGAATGCTTTTGATCCATTAAATCAAGTATAAAGAAAATATACAAGCTTTCCTAAATCTACGAAAATCCGTGTCTTTGGGCGAATTTTAATTTTGGGTTTTTTCTTTTAAATTTAACAAATTTTAATATTGTTGAAGGGAAAAAACCCAAAGGGAAAACAAAACCAAAATTTTAATTTTAAAATTTAAAAAAGATTTTCGGTTTATAAATTTACTTTCAAACTTACTGGGAAAAATTAATGGGTTTTTTTTGGGTTTTGAACCCAAAATTTTTGAATTTTCCCAAAAAAAAAAAAAAAACTTAAAGGAACAAAACCAAAAAACCCTCCCAAAAAACCTTTTTTTTGGGTTTGGAATTTCTTTTTTTCAGTTTAAATTTTATATTTTTAAAATTTCACCTTTTTTCCCAATTAAAAAAATTAAACTTTCCCTTTTGTTTTCCCATGTTAATTTTTAAATTGGGTTTAAAGGTTTTTTTTAATAAAGGTTGGGTTTTTTTAAATTGTTTTTAAAAATAGGGTTAAAACAAAATTTTTTATTTTTTTAAAAATTAAAAAATTCTTCTCCGGTTTTTTGAGGGGTTCCGGGTTTTGAAATTTAACCCAAAAAAAAAACCAATGTTTTTAAACCCTTTAAAAAAATTTAACCATTTTAAAAAGAAAATTTTGCCATTTAAAATTTTATATTTTATCAATTTTTGCTAAATGGGGTTTAAAAATAACAAAAAATTTTAAAATTTTAAATTTGAAAAAACCTTTAAAAAAAAATTAATTATATAATGGATATTTTTAAATTTTTTTTTTAAATATTTAAATTTTTAAAAAATTGGGAAAAAAAAAAAAACAAAAAACCCCTTTTTTTAAAAGAAATAAAAAAAACTTTAAAAAAAATTTACTTTTAAAAATTTTAATTTTTTTTTTTAAATATTAAAAAAAAAAAAAAATTAAAAAAAAAAAAAAAAAAAAAAAAAATACCAAAAAAAAAAATAATTTATTTTGATTTTTTTTTTTTAAAAATTAAAAAAACAATTTTTAATTATTTTAATAAATAATAAAAATTTTTAAAAAATTATTTTTAATTTTAAAAAAAGAAAAAAAAAATGTAATTTTTATTTTAAAAAATTTTTTTAACAAATTAAACATTTACAAAAATTTTTAAAATTTATAATTTAGAAAATTTCAAAATTTTAAAAGTTTTATTTTAAAAAAATTTTTTTTGGAAAAAAAAAATTTAAAATTTTTTTTCAATTTAAAAAAAAATTTAAATGACTTCTTTTTGAAAAATTTAATTCTAAATATTTTTTTTTTTTTATAAAAAAAAAATTTTAGGAAATCATTTAAAAAAAAAAAATTTTGAATTTTTAAATTTTTTTTAATTTTTTTTGGGGGTTTTTTAAAATTTGAAAAATTTTTTGAAGCTTTTCCAAAAAATTTTGGGGAAAATTTTTTTTTTGGGTAATATTTTTTAAAATTTTTTTTTAAAAATTAAAACTTTTTTTTAAATATTAATTTTAATCCCAGGACTTTTTTTTTTAAAATATTTTTGTAAATGTCTTTTTAAAAATTTAAAAATTTTTACCGGCAATATAAATTATTTTTAAAATTAAAAAAATTATTTAAAAAAGGAAAGTTTAAAATTTTTCTTAAATTAATAATTGTTTCTTTAAAATTTTTTTGTTAAAATAACGTAATTAATTTAAAATTATTTATTAATTTTTTTTTAAATTTAACCACTTATAAAAAAAAAAATATAAAAATTTATGTTTTTAATTTTTTTAAGGGAAATTTTAAAGTTTTTTTAATTTAAAATTGATTTGTTAAAATAAAATATAAAATTTCTTTAATCCCTTTTATTTTTGGGTTTTTCAATTAAAAACCAGTTCCTTGGGAAATAAATTTTTTTCAATTAAATAATGGAAGTTTTATGTTTTTTTTTTTTTCAAATTTGTGGTTTGAATTTGATTTTTTTGTTTTTTCCTTTTAAAATAAAAATTTTCCATATCAAAAGGTTTTTAAAATTTGGTTCTTTTTTTTCCTTTAAAAAAGAAAAATTTAATTTGGTTAAAAAAGTGTTTTACTAACCAATTTCTTTAAACTTTTTTTTAAAAAAATTATTTTAAAAACCGGTTTTAAAATTTAAAAAATTTTTAATAAATGTTTTTTAAAAAAACAAAAATCCCTTTTAAAATTTACTTGATTTTTTTTTTTCCCAAGAAATTTTAAAAATAACAAAAGGAAAAAAGCGGAAAAAAAATTTGGAAAATTAAAACAAAATAAAGATAAATAATTTTCATTTAAAATAAATTAATTTAGAAAGAATGTTTTTTTAATGTATTGGGAATTGATCATGGCTGTTCTATGTTATGATATTACCCCTTGTACTTACACTATCATCGTCTGGATTGGTTGTTGATCCTGGCTGTTCTATGTTTCTACACTGACTGGAACATTTACAATGGTCAGAGCACACAATGCCTTGTTTTCGACAGCCACAGATTTTCTTCAGGCAGTTTCCTTTACAGTTACATTTTGTTATAGAATTTCTTGATGGATCTTTTTTTGGCTACAAGAAAAAAAATAAAAGTCTGAATATTTATAAATTAGGATTTACAGTGCATTCATTTTTTTTTTTGGTAGAAACCAATTTTCCTGGATGAAGGAAAAATTGTTTCATGGATATTAAGATTTCATTGTTTTGTCAAATTCTGCATACAAGGCTATAGAACATGTGTACATTATTGAACATATAAATCCTGAAACAACAAACATTAGTATCCCACGATTAATAATGAATCCACTGTATGTCAAATTGTATACATTTTGTTTTTTCTTTAAGGGAACTATTTTATATAAATAGATTATTATAACACAATACGTTTTGGAATGCTGTACATAAGTTATGCAGGGGCCCTGACGTGTTAAGATTATTATCCAGTCAGCAAGGGGTTTCCCAGTCACTTCTGCATGTTTAGCAAACATTTAAGAGGTCAATCAGAATAACGGTCTTATTTATCATTACTCCATGTAAAAATATACCTTATGTCCCTTTAGTTGTTGAGGTTGTGGGTTAGAATTGTATTTTCCTTGATTGGAAATAATTTTATAAATAATCTGACTTGTGAATTACACCTTCTTTTCAAATTTTTAGACTAAGTCTTTAATTATACTGTAAATTCAGAAATTATTGTGATGTTTTTATTATTGCGAATTATGCCACAGGTTTAACATCGCAATAATTCAAACTCGCATTTTGAAATTTTTATATGAATTAACCAGGATTTTCTCAATATCGCAAAATTTAAATCTCATTTTAGTCTAAAATGACAGAATCGCAATAATAAATGCACGCAATAATTTCTGAATTTATAGTACACAGTATATAATTTAAATCTTAATCTCTTAATTCTTACCTCGAATTCTAAAATGTATTTACTAATTTCATTTATGAATATGCAGGTCAGCATTTTTACTCAAGCTTAAACCTGTACAACCATACATGAAGACAGATATAGAAAATCAATTACCTTACCTGAACTATCTTTGAACTTTGCTGAAAAGAAAAAATCAGAGTTAGAATTTTACACAATTTTGCTGTTTTCCAAAAGAAAATGTCTCTACCTACATTAGAATTATTAAATAGTGACAAATACTTATTCACTGGAAAGGAGACACACAATCCTAGTTTCCAAACAGATCTGTCAAACATTAAATATTTAGGTATCTTTGCCCTCCTTTAATGTTGTCGAAGTACTCAGTGGCGGATCCAGAACTTTTCATAAGGGGGCCCGCTGACTGACCTAAGTGGGGCCTGCTCCAGTCATGCTTCAGTGATTCCCTATATAATCAACCAAATTTTTTCCACAAAGGGGCCTGGCCCCAGGGTCCCCCTGGATCCGCCTATGGTACTGTTAGACTGACAATATATGTACATAGACTATTCAAGCTGGGTGGCAAATTTCCGTTAAATTTTCAATTACCTACATCTAACAATCAAATGCTTGCGAGTACTGAAGGGTAAAAATTGATTTCATTTAGCAATGGGAACATTGAATTGTATTATTGGGTAAACTGAATGTAACACATTCAAATTTTGTATATCTTCCTTTGTTCATAATTGTAATTGAACTTGAACTTTTTAAACAAATAGATTCACACATCATGCACAGCTAATGTTATTTTTCAACAAAAGTTTTCTTGACAAGTACATGTATGTTTACACACATTATTTGCGTTTGTAACTTGAATATCTCAGTACAAATACTTTTATCAAATTGCTTAACATAGGCTAGATAGGATCTAATAAATGTTAGACTCATTTCACTATATAGTTTAAGCCCTCAAAGGTATAGATTATGCCTGGAAGATATTGAGCTATCAAGCCAGTGAAATATGATTTTGATTGCATTTTATGCAATCTCCACCCATATAAAAACTAACTCCTCTCCCACATCTTCTATCTTCCCTCCCCACTCAAATTTTAGCAATCAAAACCAATCAATTGATCTTCCTGCGGTCTTGGACTAACACAAACACTAAGACATCCCCCATGTTTTTAAACTTACTTTTCGTTTATATTTTGGTGTCCTTCACCATTCCTAATCACTGTTAACATCCTCCTCCTCCTCTTCCACGCCATCCTCCTCATCACTAATAGCAGCAAAGTATTCCCCTTCACTCATAAACGACTCATCTTTTTCCACAGTTTTCCTCTTGGCCTGTAAAGTCAATAATATTAATTGTCATTTATAGCAGCCCAATTTTATTTTAGATTTAATCATAAATGTGTACAATTTGAACTCGCTTCTATTTGTGCAGACCAAATTTCAAGGATTGAGGAAAAACAGAATTTTTCATGAATATTTGATTCGTAATTTTGCTATACCAACAAAATCCTTGAAAACTGGTATCCCATGAATAAGATTGAAGACTTAGAGCAAGACCAGTCAGCTTGGGAGATCAGGCAAGATGATGTGTCTTCCAGTAGAACTGTCACCTTGTTAATAAGCTAGTTCAAATTTAAACTTGGTGTCGGGATGGTCTAAGTAGTTCATCTACTGTACCACTAGCCTGTCAACACTGTAGTTGTGTAGGGCCTGGTGTCTGAGTGGTCTAAGTAGTTCATCTACTGTATCACTAGCCTGTCAACACTGAGGTTGTGTAGGGCCTGGTGTCTGGGTGGTCTAAGTAGTTCATCTACTGTACCACTAGCCTGTCAACACTGAGGATGTGTAGGCCTGGTGTCGGGATGGTCTAAGTAGTTCATCTACCGTATCACTAGCCTGTAAACACTGAGGATGTGTAGGGCCTGGTGTCGGGATGGTCTAAGTAGTTCATCTACTGTATCACTAGCCTGTCAACACTGAGGATGTGTAGGGCCTGGTGTCTGGGTGGTCTAAGTAGTTCATCTACTGTACCACTAGCCTGTAAACACCGAAGTTGTGTAGGGCCTGGTGTCGGGATGGTCTAAGTAGTTCATCTACCGTATCACTAGCCTGTCAACACTGTAGTTGTGTAGGGCCTGGTGTCTGGGTGGTCTAAGTAGTTCATCTACCGTATCACTAGCCTGTCAACACTGAGGATGTGTAGGGCCTGGTGTCTGGGTGGTCTAAGTAGTTCATCTACTGTATCACTAGCCTGTCAACACCGAAGTTGTGTAGGGCCTGGTGTCTGAGTGGTCTAAGTAGTTCATCTACTGTACCACTAGCCTGTCAACACTGAGGCTGTGTAGGGCCTGGTGTCTGGGTGGTCTAAGTAGTTCATCTACTGTATCACTAGCCTGTAAACACTGAGGATGTGTAGGGCCTGGTGTCGGGATGGTCTAAGTAGTTCATCTACTGTATCACTAGCCTGTAAACACCGAAGTTGTGTAGGGCCTGGTGTCGGGATGGTCTAAGTAGTTCATCTACTGTAGCACTAGCCTGTAAACACTGAAGTTGTGTAGGGCCTGGTGTCGGGATGGTCTAAGTAGTTCATCTACTGTACCACTAGCCTGTAAACACCGAAGTTGTGTAGGGCCTGGTGTCGGGATGGTCTAAGTAGTTCATCTACTGTACCACTAGCCTGTAAACACTGAAGTTGTGTAGGGGCTGGTGTCGGGATGGTCTAAGTAGTTCATCTACTGTACCACTAGCCTGTAAACACCGAAGTTGTGTAGGGCCTGGTGTCGGGATGGTCTAAGTAGTTCATCTACTGTATCACTAGCCTGTAAACACCGAAGTTGTGTAGGGCCTGGTGTCGGGATGGTCTAAGTAGTTCATCTACTGTAGCACTAGCCTGTAAACACTGAAGATGTGTAGGGCCTGGTGTCGGGATGGTCTAAGTAGTTCATCTACTGTATCACTAGCCTGTAAACACCGAAGTTGTGTAGGGCCTGGTGTCGGGATGGTCTAAGTAGTTCATCTACTGTACCACTAGCCTGTAAACACCGAAGTTGTGTAGGGCCTGGTGTCGGGATGGTCTAAGTAGTTCATCTACTGTACCACTAGCCTGTAAACACCGAAGATGTGTAGGCCTGGTGTCGGGATGGTCTAAGTAGTTCATCTACTGTACCACTAGCCTGTAAACACCGAAGTTGTGTAGGGCCTGGTGTCGGGATGGTCTAAGTAGTTCATCTACTGTAGCACTAGCCTGTAAACACTGAGGATGTGTAGGGCCTGGTGTCGGATGGTCTAAGTAGTTCATCTACCGTATCACTAGCCTGTAAACACCGAAGTTGTGTAGGGCCTGGTGTCTGAGTGGTCTAAGTAGTTCATCTACTGTACCACTAGCCTGTAAACACCGAAGTTGTGTAGGGCCTGGTGTCGGGATGGTCTAAGTAGTTCATCTACTGTACCACTAGCCTGTAAACACCGAAGTTGTGTAGGGCCTGGTGTCGGGATGGTCTAAGTAGTTCATCTACTGTACCACTAGCCTGTAAACACCGAAGTTGTGTAGGGCCTGGTGTCGGGATGGTCTAAGTAGTTCATCTACTGTATCACTAGCCTGTAAACACTGAAGTTGTAAGTTCAAACCCAGCATTTGATTCCAATCTTAATTGAAAATTGAAAATTGTTAATTAATAGCGCTGTGTTGTGATTGGATACCGCTGCGGTCTGTCGCAATACCACTGTGCTGACATGCGATAGCGCTGAATACCGCAGCGCTAAACCAGCCTGGTTAGAACACTGGAACATGATTGCATATAAAACTATATCAGTAAAAATAATAACAATTGTTTTCATCATATGTTTTCTTCGTGAAATTATTTGTGTATGTTTATAAAATAGATCTGTTTTAATTATTAGAACAAAGTATAAGTATTAAGGTTAGATGAAGAAAATAATAAGTTTGACAACAGTTCAAAGTTACACTTTTGTTAATCATTTAACTAAACATTGATTTGTTTTAATTTTCCTATTTAAAAAAAAAAAAACAGAAGGTACTTATTATCCCTGATATTTGTAACAATCAATAGGACTTAGTATTAATCAATATACATTGTACTTATGAAAATAGTGCTATGTAATGCCATAATTGAGGCATTACACATTATGTGCATGCATTACTTGGGAAAATGTAATGCATTACATGGCATTAGAATTACAAATTAGCATAACCCCATGCCTGGATGCAACCTCATGATTATATTTACCTTAGCTTTGGATTTCGGTATGAGGAATGGTGATGCCACCTTATGGTTATATTTACCTTAGCTGTGGGTTTAGGTGTAAGGAATGGTGATGCCACCTCATGATTATATTTACCTTAAGGAATGGTGATGCATCCTTGTAAATAAGCTAGTTCAAATTTATACTCAGCATATCAGTGTTTGTATTTATACCACAGTGTAGGACCTGGTGTCTGGGTGGTCTAAATAGTTCATCTACTGTATCACTAGCCTGTAAACACCGAAGTTGTGTAGGGCCTGGTGTCTGGGTGGTCTAAGTAGTTCATCTACTGTATCACTAGCCTGTCAACACTGAAGTTGTAAGTTCGATCCCAGCATTTGATTCCAATCTTAATTGACTAGGAAATCCAGTTTTCCTGCTTTTGTTGTAGGGTAATGACTAAGGAATGGTGCTACCTGATAGTTATATATTTATAGTAGGTTAAGGTGTAAAATGGTGATACCAGCTCATCTTTATATTAACCTTAGCTTTTAATTTCGGTGTCAGGAATGGTGATGCCACCTGAAGGTTATATTTATCTTAGCTTTGGATTGAAGTTTAAAGAATGGTGATGCCACCTCATAATTATATCTACCTTAGCTTTGCTGTAGGCGAAAAGAATGGTGATAACACCTCATGGTTATATTTTCCTTAGCTTTTGGTTTAAGTGTAAGGAAAGGGCATGCCCAATTGAGGGTATATTCACATGAGCTTTTGTTTAGGTGTAAGGAATGGTGATCCCACTTCATAGTTATATTTATCTTAGCTTTGGTTTAGGTGTAAGGAATGGTGATGCCACCTCATGGTTATATTTACCTTAGCTTTGGTTTAGGTGTAAGGAATGGTGATGCCACCTCATGGTTATATTTACCTTAGCTTTCGGTTTAGGTGTAAGGAATGGTGATGCCACCTCATGGTTTATTTTCCTTAGCTTTGGTTTAGGTGTAAGGAATGGTGATGCAACCTCATGGTTATATTGACCTTAGCTATTGGTTTAGGTGTAAGGAATAGTGATGCCACATAATGGTTATATTTACCTTAGCTTTAGGAATAGGTCTAAGGAATGGTGATGCCACCCCATAGTTATATTTACCTTAGCTATGGGTTTAGGTGTAAGGCATGGTGATGCCACCTCATGGTTATATTTACCTTAGCTTTTGGTTTAGGTGTCAGGAATAGTGATGCCTCCTCATGGTAATATTTACTTTAGCTTTGGGTTTAGGTGTAAGGAATGGTGATGCCACCTCATGGTTATAGTTATCTTAGCTTTTGGTTTTGGTGTACGGAATGGTGAATCCACCTCATTGTCAGCACTTATACTGGGCATCAAAGCAAAACTGTTGCCTTGATACATGGCCTTTGTCAGATGCTGTTTCAGTGATTCACATTAGTCATTCTTCTTCTGAACCTCCTCGTGTAGCTTACTCAATTGATCAATCTCTTCTTGCTGTAATATATTTTAAAGGGATTAATTCTTTGTTTTTTTGCAATCACGTATCATTGTATAAAAACATACACAAACAACAACTTTAAACTATATGAACGAGAATGCACACATTGTCTTACTAAGCATACTCCCACTCGTAATTTAAGTATTGGAGAAGGTAGTAGGTGTATACATTTTAAAAAGAAATCACGTATTAAAACTGTCAAGCTACTGACTAGATATCAAGTCATTTTGTTTAGTCATTCCTAAGAGAAAATGTGATGAAAGTAGTATTTGTGTCACAATTCATTGTGGTGTTCTTTGCAGATTCCAAGCAATATGAACAAAAAAGAGCTATCATGGAAAGCAACCTGACACATCCTTCAGATGTTCATATAATGACATTAGTCTGCCAGATTTCACATATCCATGCCATCATAGTGACATCACAAGTAGCCTTTGTACACTAAAGTGCCCAGATTATATCAAACAGGTCAATTTACCGTTATTGTTATTTTAGAGCCAAATAATGGCTCTGATCATTATGCATATATTCAGAGGAATACATTAATAAAATATGTCCATTAGACAACATTCTCCGCTTGCACTTTCCAGGTTCAGTGAACTGTTAAATCTTGGTCAAAATCTAATAAGGCAAATATTCCAAATGTTCCTTTGTACAAAGTTTCAAGTTGATGTGACCACATCTTCATTTTAACTACATTGAACCAAACTTCAACCTGATGAAGGACAGAAGGACAGACACAAAATGTAAATAACTGGCTGAACACTTAATTTATACCTGAATTTGATTCTCTGTATGACATCTTATTGACACATTACTGTCTACACTCTTCATCTGTCACAACATAATTCTTAATTTTAAATGTACATGACATGATGCACTTTTATTTCGGTAATTTAGGGAAATATGAAGTAAAGGTGTGCTTGTCTTGTTGCCTAATGCTTTGATTGTCTGTTTAATGTTCTCAGTACTGTGTGCATAATACATGTACAAAGATAATGATGTGATGGTATTTCATAATATCTAATATTTAAATGTTATTACATTATAGATATTGTTTACATCTTATTTCTGGCCAGTTTTTCTGATTTATATACATGTACAGAGTCAAATAATGTTGCCACGCTTGATATACGCATCTACACCTCGTCAAAATATCACAATCGAGAATAAAACACAATTGTGGAATACCAGTAAAACAAGAACAGTTAATGTGATTGATCATTTACAAACTGTGTACGTTGGACTTATTGGTATTCGTTTCCATTCGTTCCATTGGTTGAAATAGTCGATCGTATGATTTTGTCAGGTTTTATTGACTTCTCTTTCTAAAATTTAACTTTGAATTCGGTTTTTTGTTAATATTTTTTTAAACACACTTGAATTATCACCTGAATTTTAAAATTTAAATTAATTTCCTACCGAAGCACTGACTACTGAGCTGATTATACCCTCCAGGAATAAAAGTCCATCGGCAGTGGCATCAACAAAATGCATGAAGATGAAGTAACACTTTTCCGGATTTACTTTATCAGGAAAGAATAATGTGAAAAATTAGAAAGCCAAACATGTATCAGTACTTTGCTTTAGGGAGTTGGATTAGAAAGCCAAACATGTATCAGTACTTTGCTTTAGGGAGTTGGATTAGAAAGCCAAACATGTATCAGTACTTTGCTTTAGGAGTTGGATTAGAAAGCCAAACATGTATCAGTACTTTGCTTTAGGAGTTGGATTAGAAAGCCAAACATGTATCAGTACTTTGCTTTAGGGAGTTGGATTAGAAAGCCAAACATGTATCAGTACTTTGCTTTAGGAGTTGGATTAGAATGCCAAACATGTATCAGTACTTTGCTTTAGGAGTTGGATTAGAAAGCCAAACATGTATCAGTACTTTGCTTTAGGAGTTGGAACCTTAGTTTCTTGATAATCTTTAAATTTATAAAGATAAAAATAAAAAGCGAGTTTGTTACAAATCATGTCTGTACGAAACACGTACCCTGAGCTGATGACACTCTCAGGGACTAGTCGTCCCTCAGCAGCGGTATCGTGCTACAAAATGAAAATAACACTAAATACATTGTAATCGCCCGATGCGCTTTTCCTGATTTACCTTCATCAAGAACGCCCAAAGCCAATAAATTGAACGTTACGGACGTATACGTACATACATACGTGGCGATTTTTTTTATCGAAAGGTACATAGAAGATATTTCTAATATCAGAATAAGTAAATCTTTCTGTTTTGTTTTTATATAAATTTCAAAATTTGAATGATAACAATGAAATGATTCCAATGTTTTTTTTTTAATCATCCATGTAATACCAATGCATTTTCTTGTCAGTAACAGTTATTCCATCCTGCATTAAATACTTGTTCGATGGTAAGTTATGGATCACTTGCCACTGTATAATTCATATATACTAGCCGAAAATTAAACCGTGACGTTAAAAGCTGTCGACAAGTTTACAAACCTAAAGTTTTCAATTATAACATAAATAAAGTACACAACCTTCTTAAAATAATACTTTGGGAAGATATTCTGGGTACTCAACTCCGGACTACATACTTTGACATGGTTCTTTACCACATGTTTCAATTTTATTGCGTTGGTATGTGTATTCCGAAGAAGATGTAAAATTATTTCGTCTATATAAGACGCGAAAACATTTTGTCTTATCAGGGAAAATGGAATTAAGTGTCTTCATGGTCAGATATCTGATGTTTACAACTGCACAGACATTATCCTCCTGTAAAAACATTTTAACAAAAATACCGAACTGTAAGATATATATAAAAAGTAAAATAACAAAATACCGAACTCCAAGGGAAATTCAAAACGGAAAGTCCTTTATAAAATGACAAAATGAAAAGCTCAAACACATTTTACGACTGAAAACAACTGTCCTATACCTGAGTTGGTACAGGCATTTCCTTACACTCACTTGTATGACAGTCGCATTACATTCCATTATATTGACAGCAATATATTAGACACTGCATATATTAATTATATTAGTTAATAGGTACTAGTGACTCAATACGATATATATGGTGTCAGTAAATTCCATATGTGGTGAACTTACTGACTCCATATACATCGTATTAGGTCACTAGCACACTGTGTGACGAATGTATCTTACCGACTATCTTAACATCTTGCATTTAGACTAGTGTCCTATCAAAGTGATCAAGTCTTCAATATAAAGAACCTTCTTCCGTTGGTCTATACAACAAATAAATGCCAACAATAACAACCTATAAGCTTTTGATGTGTTTTCTGCATTTATTTCAATAAATCTTCATCATCAGTTTTTTCATTTGTTGTCTAGGCGAAATCTTTCAGGTTTTCTTCAACGCCGTGTTGTTTTTATAAAGGGACGTAACAACACTACTAACAGTGTATCAAAATAAACAACGCCCACTATCCCCATATGAAATATACACGGCCTCAACGCCGTCGCTTTTAGCAAATCATATTTCTTAAAATGTATAGGAAGTAAGATAAACACTAGTATTTCTTTGTCATGTTTGTGGGGATATTTTAATCAAATTTAGCAACTGTTACAGCCGATGTCAATGAATTTGTTCACGTACCTAGTGTCGAGATATAATTTGAACATTACATTCATAAGTGAAAAAGAGTTTCTTCGAGGCCAATTTCTTTTGTTAATCAAACCAATAGTCAGAATCCATGCAAATGTCCCTAAACTGTTATTTGAGTGGTATAATGGCGTTATAATTGTAATATAACGCTGGTATATGTTTATCGACCATGATGAAAATGAACCAGATGAATTGCAAACCTTCCAGTGTTCGAAAAGTATAAAAGAAATGCATAAAGATATAAAATAAAGGCTTAAAATTTCTTTTGCTATATATCCCGAACATTAAGATTAAAGATAACGACGCTGTGACATTAAAAGTGTCAATGTTTTATAATCGGAAAAGGATTTTGGAAAAGAAGCTGATCTAACATGCTAACTGGGACGTTTTTCTTCTTTACGTCCGTTCGTTTGGTGTGGTAATCACACTGGTATTGGTTCATGTCGCTTTAAGACGATGACTGTGTTTATCTTAATAAGTTGTGAACCTGTTAAAAAAACTACTTTTCGATCATACGTCTTTTTGTGTTGATGATTTACTCTTTATTTTTTGGGAGACATCGTGTTTTAAAGGTTTTATTGACTACTACGGTGGACAAATCAAAGGTTTTGATCGAATCTATTTCAGAAAATCATCAAGATTATAAAATTTGAAGTTCGTTTCAATTCTGAAGTATCCGGATATGGTTAATGCTACTTTGCGAGTAAATAATGTCACAACATCACTGTTATCTCTTTTCACTGCGGCATGTATAACTCAAAAGTCTTAAACACGATGTTTTGAAACTGACTGTTTGTATGTGATCATATGATACATTGACTACATATAAAAAGAAGATGTGGTATGATTGCCAATGAGACAACTGTCCACAAGAGACCAAAATGACACAGAAATTAAAACTATAGGTCACTGTACGGCCTTCAACAATGAGCAAAGCCCATACCGCATAGTCAGCTATAAAAGGCCCTGAAATGACAATGTAAAACAATTCAAACGAGAAAACTAACGGCCTTATTTATGTACAAAAATGAACGAAAAACAATGTACATGTATAACTATTGAGGTAGAAATTTTGATTAAAGTCGGTGTTCCTATTGTTGTCTTACATCATCAAAACGTGCATTCATGTATCAGCAACATATCATTTTTAGGAAACATCTATGCATTTGTTATTAGAATTTTGATCAATTCAAGACAATTTATGAACGTTTTTGGCAATTTATGTGTTTTCTAAACATCTTTTGATAGAATTAATTCAGAAATATTTCACAAAATAAAAAGATAAGTGTAACATATTTCGATTCAGTACGTTTTCAGTAAACTTTCAACGAACCAAAGTTGTATGCACAATTATATCAAGCTCTGACATGGATCTGATTTTGTGTCATGGATGGATACCCCATATTATTTGTGTTTCTGTTACAGTAAACCTGAAATTAAGTGTTATATTTTTACCTTTTGTTTTATTTTCACTTGAAAGAAAGATGAATTTTAAAATAAGTTAATTATGTAAATATATAAACAGTATCATGTTTATCCAGACATATTGTACGCACTGAAAACTATCATTTTAACAACTACCTAAAATTAAAAAAAGTTCATTTGAAAACCGAACTTTAAAACAATATTTTTCCTCAGGTTACATTACATTTTGTGTACCAACATAGCGCACTATCTGCATACGGAGTCTTGTATTAATTGATCAGGAAATGATATCTTTTCAGGATTTCCTTAGGAGTTTGAAGAATTTATGTTAATAATAATAACCATTTCGGAGTCGTTGAAGTGCAAATATCTTGTTGCTGAATTGTACATGATCACTTGTGGAAACTAGTAATATTTTCCTTACAATAATAATCTGAATGATTGTGATAGTCTGCATTTATGGGACACCAATTATTATAGGCGAAACTATGTACTCAGTGACGTCTGGGTCAGACATTTTTACCATTGGACGCCCAACTAGTATTCTTTCGGAACTTTCATCGAAAATACTCTACTATAGCTTCGAGGACAAAGTGTTAACTGGGCTGACTATTTGGTAGTAAAACAGAAGACCAATACACAATGGGCCAATTACAAACCACATGAACAATAAAAATAGGGAACTGACAGGTCATATTTACATTTAGGCACTAGCTTTCAATAGCTGTGGAAACTCGTAGATCTTTTGTCTTTTTGTTACTTGGGATTTTGTGAACTTCGATCCGATTTGTCTAGTCAATCCTTTCCCAACTAGTTTTACAGTGTCATCTCATTTTTCGCTGATGCACCACTGTAAAAGGTGAATCACACACATGTTTAACTTCACCATGTTCCATGCGCTTGTCCCAAATAAGGAGCCTGTAATTCAGTGGTTGGTGTTGATACTGTTTGCTTTATTTTTGTTCAGAATTATTATAGTATAAATATGATTGCTTAGGTTTCTCATTTAAATTGCTTCGCATTTTATAATAATCAGAAATTGAACATCTAACCAAATGGTTTGATATTTGCTCATTGCTGAAATCCGTACGATGACCTTGAGCTGCTTACATCTGGTCTCGCTCTTTTCTGAGATCATAACGTCCGTGAGGTTTTGTCATTTACCCGAACTTGTATACTAGTATACCGAATGAGGCCTGGTTAAACCAGAAGACTTTAAAATTGGTATTTGTTCAGCACGCAGCATCAAGGAGTAAGAGTAAATACTTCTTGGCTCAGAGTCAGAATAATGTGTCTGGTAGGGTGGCATGTCTTCATGCAGACTGTTACATTGTGAACTAACACGTAAAAGAAACGACTCAACGTGTCAAGTACAAAGCAGGGTTAATATTTATATTACATGACCATGTTCTCGTCCTAAATATGCATTCAATTTGCTGCTGGACATTTAACAACCATCCATCATCATCATCATCATCATCATCGACTGATGTACTCTAAGTTACTGGTGTTTCAGTTCATTTTATTTATACGCATGTTTTACACATATTGTTGATAGATTCAAAATACAAATGAACAAAAAGGCAAATCTGTTTATTTATAATGTTTATAACGTATTTACGTATATTGGAAATCTACTTACAATACAATAATACTGGTATATGAATTATATAGAGTTTTTGTCTGTTTTGAACATGGAATTGTATATGCATATTTTGCCAAAAAAAAAAAAAAAAAACATTGAAGGAACAAAAAAAACAAAACAAAAAAAAAACAAAAACAAACAACATCCAAGAACAGAAATCAAAATAACACAAACAAATAGAGAAAGTGGATATCACATGTTATTATACAAAGCAATTGGACTATACTTTTATTTCATTTCAATGTAAATATTCAAAGCAACTTTGTAATTAACATTAGCTATCAATTTAATATACACTTGTCTCTAAAGTTAAATTACGTATGTTAATGTTAATACTCCATAGAATTTCTCAAAAGGTATATGTATATCATGTTGTATTCTACTGTCTTGTTCTGTGTAGACAAATATGTACCAGTGACAAAAAGCATATTTGAAAGTTCTATTTTATTTATTACGTGATATATCATGTATACACAAAATGTCTTCTAAACTGACTTAGACGTATATTGACGAAGTCGTTTACATGTTTTGAAATTAACACATGAGAATAAAAAGAAAACATAGGTAGATTTTCTCTTTACTTACTTAATAAAAACAAAAACATTGTAACATATACAAAGTCAATGGTGCCACTTTTCGAATATCTTTTATGAATCATATAATATCTATGAAATCATCAAATATTTGTTCTAATATATAATAAGGGATGTAGTGTATACTACAATAATGCAACCCAACAATAAAATAAATGTTGATGGAAACGCTCATAGAGAAATTCAAGTTATGGATTAATTGGCATATGGTTGAGACACTTTTTAGTGTTGAAGATGACTTCAAAGGGTTTTTGGACGCCAGGTTGCGGTAACGTTGCTGTATACTCACATTCGCTCCTTTTTGTCTATGGTGGCTACTCAAAAGTATTATATCTATTAAGGAAAATGCAGATTTGAGCCTTTGAAAAATAGAACATTATGTTTGTTTTAGATATATTCATGACATTTTACATTTTTATGTACTTGATCTTATTAATATGTTATTGTTATTAGAAATAACAATGACTTCAAGTACAATACTAAAATAATAATTTGATATTTGTACTGTCTTGTTCTATATTGAAAAATGTACCGAGTGACAATAATAATTGACTTATGATAGGATAATAGGATTACAAAATATATTATATTGAAGAAAAGGTTAAAAGTACAAAATATCGTATAATACTATATCTTTCTAATCAGGATCTGCATAACATTTAACAATAGTTTCGTACAAATGAAGTAATAACATTTACGTTACTAATTGTACTACATCTTACGCTCATTTTGACATTAATTTCTCTTTTGTGATCATAAGGCCTCGATACTTCAAAATACAAAACGTTATACAAACATAGAAGATGATAGACAATCTATATATGACTATTTGTAAGTCCTACAAAGTAATCTCAGGTGAAATACTAATCATGGTCATTCTGTATTACAGTTCTCTAATCATTTTATGCCACCTTTCGCATCTAAAAATAATAAAATACAGAGTAATGTACATTTAGAACTATGCATGCCATTTATATTTTTGTGGTGGGGTTACAACTTAAAACAGTTTGCACATGTGGAGTATAATTTTCTCACCCTTCCGAAGCACCTGAGACTACCAGAAGTTTTAGTGGGGTTCATGTTGCTTTTGTTTTCGATGTTGTGTTTTGTAAAGTGATGGGGTTTTTTAATCGTTGTTCGTTCTTTTTGCTAATTAATTGACTGTTTGTCAATGACTCCATTATGAGGTTTAATACCCTATAGTATCTTTCGATTCTCTTTTTTAATAATTTGTAGTAATGTTAGAATGTTAAGAAACCAAGATTTATCACTCAGGCTAAGTTGACCATTGATGTGTTTGGCTATACATCATTATACTATAAATGCCCGATTGTTTTATGTTGTCTATCAGAATATATATTATGTTCTACAAATGTTTCGTCGCGCTTTGTATATAAATGACACTTTGTATATAAATGACAACTTTGTATATAATGACAACTTTTATATAATGACACCTAACATCACGCATTCCAACATTTATCAAATCTCGAATGCAAAAATCTTATTCTGAAGACTCCATATACATAGTATTCAATTGTAATTATATTACAATATAATGATAAAGAAGATGCTAGTATTACTAGACTTGTAATAGTGTCGGATTGATGTAAGCAATAACAAGTCTAGTAATACTAGCATCTTCTTTATCATTATATTGTAATATAATTACAATTGAATACCATGTATATGGAGTCTTCCGAATAAGATTTTTGCATTCGGATTTGGATAGATGTTGGAATGCGTGGATGTTAGGTGTCATTTATATACAAAGTTGATAGATGTTGGAATGCGTGGATGTTAGGTGTCATTTATATACAACGCTTTCCAAAATCAGATAGCAATATTCGTACATAATACAAAGAGTTTTTAACTTTTGTCTTTCTTGATACCAATTACAAAAACAAGAAAAACTTCATTAAAGGAATAACAAAAGTGTTTACCTAACCATGGATGCTGGCAACAAAATTTGAAGCCAAAACATTACTCTTTGGACAAAACGGCTCACAGTTATACAATATCCGTCGAATACTTACATCAATGTTATTTTTAAGTAAACGATAATGGTCCTTCTTTTATAAATACGTATTGAAGAATAATAATTGTTTGACAGGTAGATATAACCCATACTGATAGGAATAAGCCGGTAAAATAAAGATTGAGTAAAGTTTAAAACAAAATATTAGATTAAATTAGCAGTTCATCATTCTTGTCATGTAATAAATGTAATTTCAGAAAGTCTATGTGTTTGGAATGTTTTAGATGTTTATTCTGAAGTGTCGTGATAAAGATCAGCGTTTTTCCTGTCTGCCTGTATTGTATGGTGGCAGCTATTTAACTTACCTGTGTCTGTTTAAGTTATTTGTCCCATGATAGTTTCGAAATCCTATGTTTTCATTGAGTCACTTATTTACCGTGCATGCTAACAGTTGCACATAAACATTATGAGTACAATATTTTATTATGAATAACTAGTCGTATTTAACAATGTTAAGGTTAATAGGACAACAGTAACTGAATTCTTAAATTTTCTTTTACAGTCCAAAGATGGGCGAAAGAACACGTACTTAGTGTTCAACAGTTAACTGACGTTTGTCCAGAATAGATACATGTATTATTAGGCAATCATTTTAGATTTTCCTATATCAATTAGTGAGTTCTAACTTTTATAGTGTTGTATTAACATAATTATCACGTTTGATTTATTTTCAATTGATGTATTTCATTGTGAGAAATATATGTTCTATAAACTTATGATATTCTTTTCAATGATGGTTTAACGGTGTTATTAAAAGAAACATGTGCAAATCATTTTTTTTAATTTATCTACTAAAGCTCAATTGTACTTCATCTCATAATTACTTGTAGATAATTTAGAGAGGTAAATACCTTATTACATACTATTACTCATAGATATTTGAGGTTTAGAGTAAAACACATTAACACATTATTACTCATAGATATGTGAGGTCTAGAGTAAAATACCCTTTACATTATTACTCATAGATATTTAAGGGTAGGAATAAAGTACTTTTCACATTATTATTCATAGATATTTGAGGTTAGGAGTAAAGTATTGTATCACATTATCACTCATCGATATTTGAGGTTCAGATTAAATCATTTTTCACATTATTACTCATAGAAATTTGATGTTAGGAGTTAAGTACTTTTCAAATTATTACTCATAGATATTTGGAAGTTAGAGTAGAGTACGTTATCACATTATTACTCATAAATATTTGAGGTTAAGGGTTAAGTACTTTATCTTGTCGTCATGTATAGATACATTTGAGGATAAGATTTAAGTATTTTATCACATAGGTACTTATAGATAGTTTCGAGGTTAAGAGTAAGCACATCCATTAACATATTACAGCCGGTTTTGAAGTAAATATATGTGATACAAAAATCAGATAATGATTCTCCTCCATTGTATATTACGGGTAAACATATAGGTGTTAATAAATCAGTACTTAAATTCTAAAACGGTTCGCCCTCTCCAGTTTTTATTAGTGTAAATAGAGGTGGAAATACATTAGTATTTAACGGTTCGCCCTCCCATGCCTATAATACTGTGGACTCATTTATTTTCGTTGGTACCAATTTTCGTGTATTAAGGAAAACTTGCATGTTCGTGGATATTTAATTTCGTGGTTTTGCAGAAGTCTGCATTTAAGCCTATAGAAAATGTGTCATTCGTTGAACATTTAATTTCGTGGTTCACCTGTACACACGAAATCCACGACAATTGGTATCCAACGAATAATAATGAATCCACAGTATGTGTAAATACAAATTATTATTAATCTGTTTTTAACGGTTGGCCCTTCCCTGTTTGGTATTGCTGTCAATGAAGATGATAATAGAACAATATATGCTAATAAATTATCTCTAGTTTATTATCGGTGTGGTTACTGGTGTAAATAGAGGGGCTAATAAATCAACACATAAATATTTGCACTACCCAGTTTGTTATGGATCTAAATATAAGTTTTAATGAATTATTTTATAACGGTTCACCCTCTCATGTTTGTAACGGTTTTAATTATAGATTCTAATTAATTAGTGTATTATGGGTGTACTTATAGATTTTAATTATTACGAATACATAAGTCCACCGTCCCCTGTTTATTAGGGGTGGAAATACATCGGTTATTAAAAAAGTACATATCATGGGTGAAAAATATAGATTTTGATAATATTTTGTAACGGCTTGCCCTCCAATGTGTATTATGGGAGAAAATAAAGGTGCTTTTGGTCATTCTTAATTACAGTTATCCAACAAAGTTAAATGCTCCTGTTATTATTAAAGAAGGAAAACAGAATATCAAGGTTTGTTTTGAAGTCATACCAAAGTACAACACACGCATATTTATTTTGGGTCATTAAATTTGCTTTCTTTTCCACCAAAGCACATTGAACCGAAGACCGTTACTGGTTTTTCACTTTTTCAAATGTGTATTCTATTTGTGTAATTGTTTTCTTTTCATATTGCAATTACATAGTTTATTATAATTGTGTACTTTACTTTGGGCCCAATTTAATCTATGTCGATGTCTGTTCAATACCGGACCAGCGTTTGCGATTTCCACATGCACGTAATAATTGTGTGTTATGATCATTCGTTTTATATTGCTTTAGCACTTTTTATGTTGTCAATGTTTACTCTGTTTAACAAACAACATTTATGTTGATAGAATTTCTAGGTCAAAACGTTTTAATAGATTGATGTATCACGACTTTAATCATCTATCAAACCAGGTTTAAACTACCATTTTCTTTCAAAAATGCCTGTACCAAGTCAGGAACATTGTGTTGTTTTCACTTTTTCCGTTGATGGTTTGATTTTGTAAGTGTTTTTGATTTCCTCTTTTTGAATTTGCCTCGGTGTACAGTATGTTTGTGATTTTTTTTTCTAACTCAAAAAATTTACTTACATTTTTAAAAAGGTTAATGACAAATTTTAATATCATGTAACCTTCAATTTCAAAATAAGAACTAAAAACTAAAAAGTAAAAAACTTACCCACATTCCTCACAAAAACTGAAAAGGAAAAATGATTTACAATAACTATGATAATTATACTGTGCTGATACATATGCACATGTGAAATGCTAATATATAACTTTTGTACACAGACGAGTATCTATTATATCAAATATGTCGTTGATTGTATCCAAATATATCTCTATCCGATGGTTTGATGAAAGACGTCAAATGAGGAGAACATCGTCAATTTCATAAAGAGGTCAGCTCAGTTTTAAAGAAAACATAATAGTAAGCAATGCATTTAAAAAAAGTATATCAATGGTTGTGGATAATTTATCACTTCTTCAATAGGTACAACAACATACAGTCACTAGCTGTCTATCTCAGTTATGATCGACGATTTTTTTTCATAACTCTGTGTTTCTTCAATCTAGTATTATGTGTTTATTATTCAATAATTAAGTTATAGGGAAAATAAAAAATGAAACTTTTTGTTACGATTCCTTCAATTTTGTTGATAAGGCTCGTATATGATTTAAGAAATTTAAAGATCGATGAACCACTTTTGCCTTTATTTAACAGGCCGGCATTGGTGTTATTCTACGAAAGAATTAAATCAAACAAAATAGGTTCGTTATAACAACTAATTCTTTTTGTTTGTTTCATATTTCAAAATAATAATAACAGTTTGTCATCCTTAAATCTGTTATTGACTAATATATAACATTAGTTGTTGTAATGCCCTTTAATAAATACGTCGTTTGAAGAAAGAACATGAGCATTAGAAAAGGTCCAAAGTATAACATGTAATCCAAATACTATAAATCATTGCCATAACATAACAATACTTACAAGTCCCGACCTCTGTAAAAGATTATGGAATAAATTACAATAATTGTACAAAGGAATAATAAATGAGTACATAAGTTAAGGAATTAAATCAAAATAAAAAAAGAAGACAGATCAATCTTTGATATTTAGGTAAAAAAAAAATAGCATAATTAAAAAGTCGGTTCCAATTAAACAACTTTTGGTCTATTAGTTCTATTTAATGATTTTTATTTGAATAACACTTAAAAAGGAGTACCTAATTGTAACCACATACAATCAGATTCGTGTCACTATTTTCCGACAAATCATTCACCTTAAAACCTTGTTAAAAAAAAAAACTTTCTGCTTTTTCGACTGCTTATTGATAGTTGAATTTCTGATACATTACATAACGAAAACATGTAAATATTGTCTGATATTCCGCTGTCTATAAACTATAACCTTCAATCTGAAGTAGTCGGGGTTCCTGTTACTTCGGAGATTTTATTCATTTTTCTCATTTGTATATACAGCAATAATGGTACTGACTTTACTGTATAAAATCCACATTTCCACATTTAATACCTCTTCAGTAACAGGAGTAATGCTGGAGTATAAAGTATTTAAAAGAATTTCGAAACACGTTGAAGTGCTGATGAATCCAAAAGCACAAGAGGTAAAAGCCAAACCCAGAATGATGTGATGTGTTGTTGTTGTCATGTGAACATAAACCCTACGTCACTGTTTAACTTATACAAATGTAACCAGTACTTCATATCCAACACATAAACTTAGAAAAGTACAACCGACAGAATCATTGACAATGAAGATTTGATATTTCGATGAATATTTAAATTTACAACTAGAATATCATGGTAAAATGTTATAATATAAGGCAAACAAAACTCATCAAAGATACCAGGCATGCTTCCCCATTTCCATTCTCAATTTTATTCGTTAATGTGCTACGCACGACAAGTGGCGCCCAAATAAAATGTAACAATTCTAATTTAAACACGAAGTTGAAGAGCATAAACAGCCAAAACTCCGAAAAGTGCACCTAATACGACTTAGTTTGTCAATGTATAAGTGTAGAATATCCGTCGAATATTAAAAGATATGAAACCGATGATATAAGAAAACATATCACAAGATACAGGAACAACAATGAAATTCTAGGAACCAACCCAATAAAATAGTTAAAAAGTAAGTCACAAATAACTCTACAAAACAATGCTTATCCTGTTTTCAATGCATAAGTGTAGAAAATCATTAGAATATCAAACAAAATATGAAACTGACCATATAAGTATGTATGTCACGTGATACAGAATCAACAATGAACTTCCAGGAATTTGAAAATCAACTAAATAAAATACTTTAAAATAAATACACAAAGAACTCTTCAAAACAAACGTTAACAGCAGTTAGTGATATAAATACTCCAGAAAGACAAACGTTAACAGCAGTTAGTGATATATAATACGCAAGAAAGACAAAAACGTTAACAGCAGTTAGTGATATAAATACTCCAGAAAGACAAAAACATGTATTGGGTCTGTAGGTCTGTTAAAGAACATCTTTCGTAACTTTTGAAATATAATAACGAGACAAAACATGTTTTATACCATTGGGGTTATATATCAATGAAAACAATAAAGGGTTATTCATTTGACGGCAAGCAGGCTTTTGTGTGCCATTTCCGAACATATAATCTTTCTTTACATTCAAAACAAAATGAATGAATCGCGTTTTCACTGCTGTTCTCCGTCTCGTTGTAACTGTTCTGCTTTCACTGCTTTCAATTAAAGCATTATATTCGTTCAATTCTTATGTCCTTTGATTAGTGATTTTTGTCTAATTTGGTATCTTCAGTTTTAAAATATAAATAGTCCTGTTCCAAATTCGACTACCTACGCATCAATTCATTTCCAATCATTAAAAAAGTAAGTCACAAATACATTGTGTAGTGCACTTCATCAAGTTTGTCTCAAAATGAAAAATTATTCATTTACAAAATGTACGTGAAAAAAGACGGATAAACACAAAACCAGATAACAGATTAACTAAACATTCTATGTCAGTGCAGTATCATAAAATACATACTTTTCTCATCATTAAATGTAATGTTTGATACTGACCTATTTCTAGAACCTTTGACTTTTTTGTAAGTTGCTTATCATGAAAAGGTTGGTTAACATATGTACTCAAAGGTTTCTAATATTTGATTGCCTTCATTTAATCTGGTATGGATATGTATTACATTCACATGATACAGCCATTTAACATTCCTACCGAGATTGGAACAAAACAAATTTGGCTACCTCATATTAATTATCATTCACTGTAATATGAATTCAATCTAATGGTCTTTTTATAATGAATAGTGTATAATTGTTGTCATGTTTAATCAAGGTAACTATGGAATGGTATTAATTTGTTAAGAAATGATTTAACAAACATGATTCCTGACAACATGTGAAAAATGAAGTTTTATCGTCAGGCAAATATCAACAGACTCAATATAAAAGCGACTGATTAATGTATCATGTAAAATTGCACCACCTTAGCAACAAAGGATATCTGTAGATAAAACAAGGAGTTAAAATCATATCACGTTAACAACATAAACTGGTAAACTTAAATGTAAAGCTGTAACTCTCTAACGTAAAGTGAACCCTTGGTTGTGCTCTTTTGAATTGTGTTAGATTTTGTTATGTCGGACCTTTTACGCTAACTAAACAGTATGGGATTTGCTCATTGACCTATAGTTGCGTGCATTTACTTAATTTGGTATCTGGCGAATAGTTGTCCAATTGTCAATTATACCACATTGTCTTATCTTTATATTAAGCACTCTCGTTGTTTTTTTTTTTGTTGTTTTTTTTTTTTTTTTTTTGTCAATCTAACATATGATGCAGTTAAGCGTGATGTATATTGCCTTGTCTGAAATTTGTTAGTGTAATGATATTGTAATTATCAAGTTATTGATTTTGGCCAAAATTGTTGTGTGTGGCCCAATATGATGTTTACATAATTGGGTTGTTCACTATTTATAGTTGCTTACAAAAAAAGTTTAGAAATCACTTGATCAATAGTTGATATTAATGGAATGATGAGCACTTTCTATTTGACTTGCATAATGATTCAAGAATGATCATAATCCACGATGCATTTTTTAAACTTCTAAAGTGTTCTAGAAGTTTCCCTTCGAAAGTGTTCTAGAAGTTTCCGTAATAACCATATATTCAGACACCAAACTTAGACTGATATAGACATTGATATATACGTATTCTTAGAAGGTCATTGTTGTTATCCAAGAAAGTTGTGACCGCATTGGCAATCGTAGGTTAGATAAAAGAAAATTCTCATAGGCAATGCAACGAAATCAAACATTGTCCAAATACAGTAAATAGTGCGCAAGACACAACCATCAACATGATTAAATAAACTATCGCGTACACACTAACCCTGCGTGGATTTATAAAGGTTCCTCACATAGGTAATCTAGCTCCATTTGGTACCCTGCCTTGTAACACATTAAAATACAGATGACAAAGAAAAATTGAAACCCAAACAATACTTAGATGTGTCAGAATGACACTTATAGTCCCGTTTGCAAAAAACGGTTGCAAGCTTAATGTATGAAGGACTTTAGAAAAAAGTCTTTATAACTGTTATTTTCACGAATTTTTCAAAGTTCAAATCCCGTGATTTCGGCAAAAATCAGAGGAGCGGAACCTAATGTAAACTTGATCTGTAACTCATCATAATAGACTCACAAACTAAAAATAAGCTCAATATGTGAAGGGTTTAGGAACAAAGTCTATATACATGTAATTTTTGCGAAATTTTCAAAGTACAAAGTCCTTAATTTCGGCCAAAATCAGCGGAGCGGAACCAAACGTGAACTCAATCTGTAACTCATCATAGTAGATTCACATACTAAAGACCAACTCAATATCTGAAGATGTTTATAAAAAAGTCCGTATATAGTTCGTTGTTGAATGGCGGAATGATGGAATGACATACAAGGGTTAAACTATATCGTCCCGACGTTTCTCAGTAGTACATGTATCGAGCAGTTTTTGATTATACCATGTTAATAAGGGACACTGTTATCCTTTCTGAGTTTGAACATTATGGTCCAAAACATCATGTGAAAATAATGTTTTTTTCAGACTTAGTTACAATCAAATACCAGATTAACTCGGATATAATCATACACCGAATATCTTAACAAAGAAAAATGAAAATATATACTTACCGACCAAATCTACAATAAATAGAAAGACATTGACATTTAATTTATTAAACAGTAACAATCGTTATCAATCAATTAAAATGTATAAGATAATGCAAATACAGTAAAATACCATTAAAAGAAAAATGTAATGTTATTTCTAACAAATAATGATATAAACTAAGCATGTAAAGAACGGCAAAGTATATTTGAATACTATATTCAACAAAATTTCCTCGCATCCTTCAAGGAAAACGTTTGATAACGAGAGATCATACGTTATTTTTAACAAAAAGGTACAACGAAAGCAGAAAGCTTACACTTAGTGAATTTTGTTTCAAATTTTTAAATATTTATCCTAATGTTTGACACGATTACACTTTTATTTAAAAGATATAATTGTTTTAATTTTGCAGCTGTTGTGATTTAATGAGTGTAGTACGTGGGATATGTAGTGTTACAATTCCTGTTTACTTAAGTAACTATGTTTATAAGAAGAACTTCATCAGGTTTGTATAGTTAAGGCACATCGATGTTATGCTGGTACCGTTAGTGTTTGAACACCGATATACTACTGTTGTCTTTATTTATTCCATGTGTATTCTTATATTACCACGAACCAACATCCATCCTGGCATACAGAGATGTCAGTGAATGATTTGTTTTATTGAATGGCTGCATTACGGCTTTAGCTATATAGCAAAAATATCAAAAGCAAATAAAAGAAATGGAGTAGTGATCTATGGTAACAGTTTCGTTTAGACATCTAGTCACTTACATCAACAGTGAGGTTTGATAAGGGCCGTGTGTTTTGTTATTATTTTTTAAACGGAACATGGAGAATTTCCTTATAAACCTGTGAACCAATAACAGATTGAATTTTGATATTTTCTATACAACCATTAGACGTTGTTCAACATTATTTCAGCTAACGAATAAAAATTGTATAAGTCAACAATGACCTGAAATGTGACATTCTGATATTAAAGACTAAAAGCAACAAATCACGAAAATAAAAAGAAGTGACAATACAAATAAATGAAAAAGATATACCACAGCTTCACGAATATCCTCAGACTTAACAAACCGTATTCGAAACATAAATACAACTACAGTCAATCAAAATTCGCCTTCTTAAGTCAGCGGTTTTCTACATTATGACAAAGGAGGCAATGTCTCTACAGAAATTTATTTAACAAAAAGCAAGTGGGTATCAACAAATATTCCCGTGCAATGCCAGCAAATGGCAAATCTACTCTCGATTATTTTCGAATACTACTGTATGGCAATCAGTGAATAAAAGAGCCTTTTCGCTCATTCCCTGTGACATAACTTGAAAACCTAAAACCTCATTTATCTAGTAAATTTAACCAATCAACGTGTGGTTATTAATATGTAGGACAAACGGGATGGGCATTTTTAAGCGAACGTCTTAACATCCACCAACAACCTAAGAAAGCACAAACACAATATTAGATTTAGAAATTCCAACCAATCAAACCGTTCAAAATTATCAAAGATCATAAAATTAAAAATTAAATGAGTCCCTTGAAACTGCGAACTGTCTTATATTTAACTACATGCAATAATTTAACTCGGTCTTCACGAAGCAATATTGTGGATATTCGAATATCACATTTTGAAACCAATTTAGAAATTAATTAAGTGTTACCTCATACGCCCATTTCTAGATCTAGGAAATAATTCAGATACTGAAAATCGTTTTCTTTGTAACAGCCGACAGAGTTGAAATAAAATGTAACATTGACGTTGATGCATCATTTAAATTCTTAATTATAAAATTATGAATTATTTTACATTCAAAACCATGCTCTCCACAGAGAGTAGAACATTGAAAAAATATAATAAAAGAAACACGAACTCCAAGGCAAACCCAAAAAGGGGAAGTCCCTAAAAACTGACAAAATCGAACATTTGACTTTATCAACCAACGGAACGAATGGAAAACAAATGTCATATTCCTGACTTTGAACAGGCATTTAAAACAAATGGTGGATTAAACCTGGTTATATTGCAAGCTAAACCTCCCACGTGTATGATAGTTGTTTATAGTTCCGTTATATTGACAAATGTTGATGAACAACCAAATTAGACGTAATAAGTTAATGCGACAGTACTTTTGATCCAGTAGCCAAAACCTTGTTAACAGTCCCATCATAAACCACATTCAGTAAAGATCCGCCCAAATTCCAAATAATTGATAAAGTCAGCTACATTTTGTGTTATCTTTATGCTATTTTGTACGTTAAATAACTGTCCTTTCCGAGATTTAAATATTTCAGTTGCACACAGAAAACTTTATACAAATATTAACGACGGAAGGTACAGTTTTACATTTCCATTTACTGATTTTACTTTTTTGACGGTGATCTTCCTTTGGCCTTATCTAACGATGATTGTACGTCTTTATTCTTCGCTACGCACGTGTCTGTAATGACGTTATAGATTTCAATGAAAGTAATATATGTATCACTGGTAAGTTATAATTACGTCAACGAGTTCGTTAAACAAAGTACTTAAAAACTTTACCAAATTCTTTCATCGATACAAATATTAGGTTGAGAAGATTTTCTGTACATGTTATCTATGAATACATAATCTTTCGATCAGTTTAATTGAAGTCTGGCATGTGAATAACTGCCAGTAGACCTTGTTACTATATGTTGATCATTGTCATTTTTCTGTTACCTATTCTAACATCTGACTCGGATTTCTTTTAAACTGAGTTTAACTTGTGTGTTGCTGTGTGTGTGTGTTTGCTCCACATTGGCTAGAGGTATAGGGTAAGAATTAAGATCTCAAAAAATATGTTCAACTCCGCTGCAGTTTTGCGCCTGTCCCAATTCAGGAATCTCTAGCCTTTGTTAGTCTTTTGTGGTTTTTGTCAATCATTTTGGTTCATTTGTGTGTTTCGAAGTTTATAATGGCGTCCATTTCAAAGAATTAGTCAATTTTCTTGTTTTGATTTAATGCTCGATTTGAAATTTGTCAGCCTTTATTCCACGGTTTAATTCACCGTTTTCTACAATATGAAATGCCTGTACCAAGTCATGAATATGACAGTTGTTTTCCTTTCGTTTGATGTGTTTGAGCTTTTGATTTGAGATATTACAAAGGACTTTCCGTTTTGAATTTCATTTGGATTTCGATGTTTTTGTTATTTTACTTTTTCACTAGTGGATATTTATCTCATTTACATCTACTTTTTTTAAATAGCATGTATATATATATACAATCATTTATATTCATAACAATAAGACAACTTTTTTAGGTATAGAGATTATATTTGTCCTATTTACGTAAAGGTTTTTGATTACAAATAGTCATTAAAAGATTTATAGCAGTCTAATATCTGAAATTAGAAACCAGCTTATGTTTTAAAACAACTTTGTATACTGTGTAATCCCAAAAAATACGCGTAACGTTTAAAAATACTTTTACGACAATATGAACACATGTAACGTAGATTGTTGAGATATTAAATTGATAATTTTTAGAATCAATCTGGATAATATTGTTATCGGTTTTATTTATGATAAGCATCGTTAATCAAAACATAAGCAACATAGCTATTCATCAGTGATGGTATAGATAAAAACATATATAATTAAATAAATTAGAAGGCATCCACAACATGAACAATCAGAAGGCATTGTTGGATTGCATTAGTTGGTTGGGCTGGTAATGAAATGGAGATTGTTGATGTTTTCATTGACAAGGATTTTTTATCAATACAAAATCAAATGCTGCATGGTTAAATGAGAACAAATCTACAGCTGCCATTAATTATTTCGATTCTAATAGGACAAATTCGAAAATGTTGTTAACCGTGAAAGCCCTATACACACGATACTGTTTTGGTTGTTCCGTTTTACCCCCATATGATAATATTAGTGATATTATATTCTTCAATAATAAATTTAAATAAAAACTCACATTTTTCACCTAAATAGGTTCTATTAATGATATTTTATTGCAATATGAGGCGTATAAGAAGCTTTAAAACGACCGGTGTTTACATTGGATGCGAGAAGCATACCTATGACGTCACCTTGTTTAGTTGCCATGCAAAGACGATAACATTATTTCGCGGAATTTTCGTTTTATGTAGGTTTACACCGAAAAAAAATTGAAATGGACTCATTTTTTTATATTGCATTAGAATAGAGATAACTGTATTGTATCTGAATCTTTGCCTACGTAAAATGTGGGTTTTGATGTCGCAAATTGAGAATACCTGGTAGTATAAGTAAGTTGGGCGTAACGCGGAACAGCCAGTTTTGTGTATTTATACGCTTGCGCTAAAAGTAGATATACTGTGATTATACTGGTTGACATATTAGAATTCCGGATAACAGTCTGTTGATGAAACAAACTAGGTAAGGATTTAACATCTATCTATTTAAACCATGAGATATATCGATAACACGTTACATTAAAATCAAAGTTGTTTGAAATAAGGATATCCTGATTTTTCTAATTAGTATTTACAAATTACTTTATGATTGCATTTATGGCGAAACCAATAGATGGTGGGAACATTTTAAAGACATGTTTTTTTTTTAATTTCCTGATCAATATTTCAAATTGAGCTATTAGTAGATATGATAACTCCTCAACCTATGATGCAGGGACCGCGCTGGGCATCGCCAATGTCGCAAATTGCGATCTTTTTTTTCATCTTGCGACAAAATACGGCTGCGGGCGATATTTCTGAAACCAACATTTTCCTATGTCAAAATTTTCATTTCTTGACTGTAACGGAATATTATCGATCTTCATTTTAATAAAAAGTAAAAAAAAAAAAAAAAATTAGGAAATTTCACCTTGAGACAAGTTTATGACTTTGTTTACGACCCGAAGCTAATCAACAGCTACACCATGTGTCATTATCTGTTGTTACAGGTAATCCGTTTATCAGATGGGCCATTAATGAGCATCAACATTAATTCATTCGATTAGAATCGGTCAGTCGGCACTTTTCATTACATTTGAAGAAATTTTCCTACGTCAACACAATTTGCAACGTTTACCGTAGATTCATGAAGAACACGTAATTGACAGAAAGACGAAAACTATAATAAACTTGTTGAAAAACATCGTTTTACTTGTATTCCGTAAAAAAGTGTAAATTCATACGTAGTCTGTCTTTGCCTGCCCTCACTTTTGATACGAAAATAACAAAACCGGCCGCTATTGTTGATCGTATTTACTTCTATTGCGCACTGTGTATAATCCTCTGAAGAAGGAGCACACCGGAATAAAGAAAGATAACTCAATTTTAATTTTGCTTAGTATTGAGATACCTACTCAAGATATGTCTCCATACTTCTGACTTAATTTATAGATTTAGAAGGTCTTTTGAGTTATGGGCAAATTTAAGAGGGTCTTGGTAGCAGGATGGGTAGGGTCCTTGGGTCATCATTTTCTGTATTCTTTATTTTTTATACAAATTTTCACTGTTCTGTATATCTAAACACACATTATTCTCTATTATCATAATTATGTAGCATATACAGACCATAAGCTAATTATAAGGACTGGAACATTGATCAATAATCATTATATAAGTCCCATTAGTCACTGTTTGGAGACATAAACATTCAAATAAACATGCAATATGCTGTTTTGTGGAAAAACAGCTGCTTTGTTTTAATCTTTATTGTTATATTTTTATTGTATTCGTATACTTATGAAATACTGAAAAGAAAAGAAAAGTACACCTTTTTTTCATGTATATAAACCATATGCTATAACTTCCTTAGTCTATCATGTTAAATGATGTACAGTGCATAAGAAAGAAAGTTAAATTGAATTGAAAATGATTTCACTTTAGGCAAAGGAAATCAAGATGCTAGTTGGCTCCAAGTTTTCAAAACTACTTTATTTATTTAACTAAATTAATAGGTTGTACAAAATATGTTCGATTGACGTCAACGAGACAAGACCACAACGACTAAAATAAGAACTAAAAACATTCAGATATTAACATACATTTTCGTCCAAAATTACACAGTATGTTAGACAATACGGTTTATGTGTTGTATATGATAATGCGAGTATAGAAAGAAATCACATTTATAATGTTTAATTCAAAGGTATTTATCATATTTTAAAAGTTCTTTTCAGTTAAATCTTAAAACAAATCAAATTGATATAAATAAATAAATAGGTAAAAATTGAATAAAAGGTAATTTTATAGTTTCTTCTATACATTTATCGTTGTATCCTTATAATAAATTAATAGATACCAATCAATATCCATTATTTATAAAGGTAAGCTTTTTGTATCCTTTCAAAATCCTCATGAACAAAGTCGCCTGATTGTAAAAAAGTCATTTTGTTTGCCAAGTTGCGTTTTTTTTTTGTTGATTGTTCACGTTCTTTTTTATGTTTCATATAAAAAAGATTTATTAAAGGTTAGACAATACTTGGTCATGTTATAAATGTTCATAAAACATCACCAAGTATTATCTGGCCAATTTAGGACATATTCGTGCCTTTGAGTGGCATTAGACATTCATTCTTTTCCTTGGAATAAATCAAACCCTAGTATGAGTTCATTTTAAAGTATAAACATGGTTAATAATAGGATGTAAACCATATGTAATGATCGAATAAAATAGAACGGAGATAGTTTTGTGAGCAAAAAATGATACATTGTTTAAAGGTGGAGATTATTTGTCTGCTTCGATGAAATTTAATACTATTATATCTCAAATTCCTTTACTAAGTAAACCTACACAAATCAGTTTTGTTTTAAATATAAAATTAAGATCGTTCAAATATCAGATGTTTACGTTTTTTTATTAATTAATGTATCAAATAAATGTATTGCTTTCTCCTTTGCTGTATATATTAACAGTTATTGTATCTTAAAACAAAATAGCATTGACTCTAGGGTCTGGTATAATCTAATGATTAAGCATTATTTTACCTTTACCTTTTCACCTTTTCATTTATTCCTTCCGTAAATGTAACATATATAACGTTTGCAATATTCAAAACTAAATTTTTAAATGCTTTAGTAATTCTATTATCTTGTTGTCATTTGATTAGACAAACTCGTGTATCCATGATTGTTTTTCTATTCTCTTGTTGTCATTTGATTAGACAAACTCGTGTATCCATGATTGTTTTTCTATTCTCTTGTTGTCATTTGATTAGACAAACTCGTGTATCCATGATTGTTTTTCTATTCTCTTGTTGTCATTTGATTAGACAAACTCGTGTACCCATGATTGTTTTTCTATTCTCTTGTTGTCATTTGATTAGACAAACTCGTGTACCCATGATTGTTTTTCTAATCTCTTGTTGTCATTTGATTAGACAAACTCGTGTACCCATGATTGTTTTTCCTTAGCTGTTTTCCTAGGGGGATTGTACTCTTCGTTAAGGCAGTTATTAAGAGTACACTATCATAATTAATCTACAAGACATTTATATTGATTAGACAAACTCGTGTATCCATGACTGTTTTTCCTTAGCTGTTTTCCTAGGAGATTGTACTCTTCGTTAAGGCAGTTATTAAGACTACACTATCATAATTAATCTACAAGTCATTTATATTGATTAGACAAACTTTTGTACCCATGATTGTTTTTCCTTAGCTGTTTTCCTAGGGGATTGTATTCTTCGTTAAGGCAGTTATTAAGAGTACACTATCATAATTAATCTACAAGTCATTTATATTGATTAGACAAACTCGTGTACCCATGATTGTTTTTCCTTAGCTGTTTTCCTAGGGAGATTGTACTCTTCGTTAAGGCAGTTATTAAGAGTACACTATCATAATTAATCTCCAAGTCATTTATATTGATTAGACAAACTCGTGTACCCATGATTGTTTTTCTTTTCTTGCTTTCCTAGGGGATTGTATTCTTCGTTAAAGCAGTTATTAAGAGTGCACTATCATAATTAATCTACAAGTCATTCATGTACAGCATTTTAAAGTGCATGCAAAGCCATGTACTATGAAAAATAGAATGAACAAAATAAATGGTTTTCCATTGGACGAAAAGTGGTGGGTATGGTCGTTATGTAAAATTCATCAATTATACTAATCTAATTTAATATCAGACGCGTTTTGTCTCACCAATACTTTATATCTTCAAATCATTCATATCTGACCATGTACAGCATGTACAATGACTAGTAGATCTTTGTTAGTAATTCTAATAAATTTGAAAACAAATTGTTCAATTCATTTTAACATAGACCATTGTAGTTGTCTTTGTGTTACACGATTATATTTTGATCAACTCTTTTATGTTTGATAGTAGTACATGTATCGATTGAACAGTATTAATAAATGACACTGTAACTCGTTCTGAGTTTCAACATTATGGTCCAAATAATCATGTCAAAATAATGTTTGTTAAAACGTTGTTACAATCGGATACCATATTAACACAGATATAACTTTACAACGAATATCTAAAGAAAGAAAAATCAAAAAAATATACTTACCCACGAAAGCTAAAATAAATAGAAAGACATTCACATTTAATTTATTAAACAGTAACTGCCGTAATCAATCAAGTAAAATGTATAAGATAATGCAAATACAGTAAAAATATCATGGAAGGGACATCTAATATTTTTTCTGAAGAAAAAAAAACAATAAATAAAAAATGTAAAGAACGTAAAATTATATTTGTAACACTAATTTCAACAACATTTCCTTGCACGCTTCAAGGAAAACGTTTGATAAGGATACTCATTTAATATGTTTAAGAACACTTGACTTAAATAAAAAAATCAAACAATAAAAATACCGAACGGAAATTCCCTTAACAATTGGCATAATCAAAAGCTCAAACACATCAAACGAATGGAAAACAACTGTCATATTCCTGACATGGTACATCAACTTTCTTGCTTAGACACTGGTGACGTTTTACAAAGTCTGAGTTGCAGCTGCAAGATCTTGAATACCGAATGAGTGGGGAAATGTATATCCCATATGCAGGTGAAGTTGGTATATTGCTACTAAAGTGGGGAAATTGGTAATTTTAAAATTAAAATCGTCTCGTTTGTCATAGATTCTGGTACTGAGATGACCGCTGATGTCAAATTCGAGTTTAAAGTCTAAAAAGACTCTTTATCAATGGTTGTCTTTAATACAAACATATCCTAAGTCAGGAATCTGATGTTCAGTAAAGTATTGTATCACATTATCACTCATCGATATTTGGGTTCAGATTAAATCATTTTTCACATTATTACCAAGAAATTTTTTGGAGTTAAGATTTTTAAATTTTCCATAAATTTTAATTAATAGATATTTAAATTTTTATAAAATATTAAATTATTTAATTTTTTATGAAGAATTTTAAGTTTAATTTTTTCAAAGGTATTTAAGAATTTGAGGTTAAGATAAAATATTCAATTAAGGGTTTTGAATAAATTTAAGGTAAAAAAAAAATTTTCCCCCTTTATATTACGGGTTTGGGTTTAATAAATAGTATTAAACAAAATTCCCCTTATTTTTATTTGGTAAATTTAAAACTTTAAATTTTTATAAAGGGCTTTTCTTTAA
This sequence comes from Mytilus coruscus, assembly GCA_017311375.1. Taxonomy (NCBI): domain Eukaryota; kingdom Metazoa; phylum Mollusca; class Bivalvia; order Mytilida; family Mytilidae; genus Mytilus; species Mytilus coruscus. The sequence continues at coordinate 130,449 of JAASAO010001842.1, forward strand.
TTCTTTTTCGGGTTTTATTTGTGGTTTTGGAATTCCATTTAAGTTAAAATGGTTATTCGTTGAACATTTTTTCGGGTTTGTAAACCCGAAAAAAAGGACCAAAAACGGGAAATAAATTTAATTTCCCGGGTTTTGGAAATTTAAATTTATTTAAAAAATTTGTTTTTTTCCCGTTTTATTTAAAGTGTAAAAATTAAAAAAAATTTACCCAAATTTTTGGTTTTAAAGTTTAAAAATAAAATCCCAAAATTTTTGTTTAATTTTTTTTATTAATTTTTTTTTTAAACGGTTTTTCCCCTTTTTTTTTAAAAAAATTTTTTAATATTTTAAAGGGCTTAATTTATTAAAAAATTTGGGTTGGTTTTTTTAAGGGTTATAAAACAAAAAATTTAAATTTTGAAAAAAAGGTTTTTGTTTTTAAAAAATAAATTTTTGGGAAATTTTTTTTTTAAAAATTCCCCCTTTTATTTTTTTAAAAAGGGTTTTTAATTTGAATTCTATTTAAAAATTTATTTAGGGTTTTTTTTTTTTAAAAACAAAAACCCCTTAAAGGTTTTCCCTTTTTTTAATGGTTTTTTTTTAATTTTTTTCAAATATTTAAAATTTTTTTTAAAATTTTTTTGAAATTTAATTTTAAAGGTTTTAAAATTTTTAAAAAATAAAAATTGTTTTTTTTTTCGTTTTAAATTTTGTTTTTTTTATTTTTAAAAACCCTTTTAAAAATTTTTTATTTTTTTTAAACCAAAATTTTAATTTTATTAAATTTTTTCCCCTTTTAAAAAAAAATTAAAAAAACCTTACCCTTTTTTTTTTTCTTATTTTTTTTAATGTTTTTTCTTTTTAATGTTTTAATTTTTTTTTTTTTAATTTAAAAATTTTTAATTTAAAAATTTCATTTTAAAATAAAAAATTTTTATAAAATATAAAAAAAATTTTAAATGGAATTTCCTTTAAAAAAACAAAAAAATGGAAAACTAATAAAACTTTTTTTAAAATAATTTTTATTTCTTTTTTAATTAATTTATTGGTTTTTAAAATAAATTTTAAAAAAATTTTTTAGACCTTTTTTTTCCTTTTTTTAAAAAATTTTTAAAATTTTTTAAAGGTTTTCCCTTTTTTGGGTTTTGGGTTTTTTTAAATTTTTTTCCTTTTTTTTTTTTAATTTCAAAATTAAATTTTATTTTAAAAAAAATGAAATTTTTAACATTTTAATTTTTAAATAAATAAATTTTAAAAAAAAAATACCCATTTTTAAAATAAAGGTTTTATTTAAAAAAAAAAAAAAATTTCTTTAAAATTTGTTTAATTTAAAAATTTTAAAAAGGTTTTTTATTTAAATAAAAAAAGGGTTTAATTTTAAAAATTTTAAAAAAATGAAAAAAAGGTAAAAAATTTTTAAAAATTATTTCATAAAATACTAAATTTAAAAAAATAGGCAATTTAAAAATTTAAAAAAGTAAAATTTGGTTTAAAAAAAAATTTTCTTTAGGAAAAAAAATACAAAAAGGTTTTAATTAAAATTTGGTTTTTTCTTTTTTTTTTAATTTTTATTTTAAAAAGGGTTATTTTTAAAAAAAATTTTTAAAAAAAAAAAAACTTTTTTAAAAAAATTTCCCATTTTGATAATTAAGAAAAAAAAAAAATTTAGGGTTTTGTTTAAAAACCCCTTTTTTAATTTAAAAGGGCCCAGGGTTTTTTATTCCCAAAAAATTAAAAAAAAAATAGCTTTAAAAAATTTCTTTTTTT
>JAASAO010001980.1:0-45954 GCA_017311375.1 Mytilus coruscus
ATTCCTGACTCAAGGTTCTGAAACACATTGTTGTAGTGAAGCTTCTATTAATACATAAACCACATTTAAATAATTTCTTCAAAGTCTGTGTTCCCAATTTCTTATTCTTTTTTTTAACTACTCGTCAAAGTTGTCATATAAATACATTGTACAAGAGTTACTAATTTACAGATTTATAAAGTTTATCACAATCATGACAAGTTTGTGTTCTTCTGTGGCTCTGTAGGTCACGACTCAATTTAAAATCTTTATTGCATACATTACATCGAAAAGGTTAATCACCAGCGTGTATTCTCATGTGACTCTGAAGAGCGTGTTTCTGACAAAACCTTTTAAAACATACATCACATCGAAAAGGTTTATCACCAGTATGTATTCTCATGTGTCTCTGAAGATCGCGATTAATACCAAACATTTTAGAACATACATCACATCGAAAAGGTTTATCGCCAGTATGTATTCTTATGTGTAGCTTAAGAGACTGATTCAGACAAAACCTTTTAGAACATACACCACATCGAAAAGGTTTATCACCAGTATGTATTCTCATGTGACTCTGAAGAGCGTGATTCTGACAAAACCTTTCTATAGATATAAGAAGATGTGGTATTAGTGCCAATGAGACAACTCTCCATCCAAGTAAAAATTTATAAATGTAAACCATTATAGGTCAAAGTACGGTCTTCAACACGGAGCCTATGCTCTCACCGAACAGTAAGCTATAAAGGGCCCCAAAATTACTAGTGTAAAACCATTCAAACGGGAAAACCAACGGTCTAATCTATATAAAACGAGAAACGAGAAACACTTATGAACCACATCAACAAACGACAACTACTGAACATCAGATTCCTGACTTAGGACAGGTGCAAACAAATGCAGCGGGTTTAAACGTTTTAATGGTACCAAACCTTCACCCTTTTTCTGAAACAATAGTGTAACATCACAACATAGAAAGACACACTATAAAATATCAACTGAAATAGCTTAACTCAATCAAAGGACATATTAACACCATTGAACATACACTGAACAAATAAATTTGACCTATGATACAATGCAAATTCAAAATAAATAAACTAAGGAAGAATAATAAAAGTAACATGTTATATCGGTATGAAATGTTAAACAATTTAAGAAAAACAATATGCTCGAACAAAATATCAGCCATTTGCAATAACTTTAAACACAGGTAAATAAAATAATTTTGTTGTTAGGTATACGTATACAGTTACAATAGAGAAAGGAAATATTTTAACAAAATAAATAATTTTGATGTTCATAGTACGAAGTGGAAATTTATATTAGTACCAAACACTTATCAAAGCTGGTATATAGACCAGATATAACCCTGAATAACATTAAATAACAAAAAAGCATTACAATTAGTATCAACAGGTCAAATAAACAAGAAAGTACGATTTGAGAGTACTCGCAGTTACTGACAGCTAGTTAAAAGCCAAAACAATTAATAATAAAAATCATGCATCAGAGACTAAAATCAACTAAAACACATCCCAGGGATTTAGTATTTTAACGTCATGGACAGTCAAAGAAGACATGACTAGTGCAATGCCAAAATAAATGTATCGACAGACAGTAGGATAGTTAGGAGTTTAACCTCTTTATAGATCAAAATGAACGTGGGTGTGTCTTTAAACATCCCGTTTGAAAAGAATACAAATTTAGTTATGTTTTAATTTGCTGATGACAAAATCGATATTAGTGCCAATGTAAACTATATTCAAAGATCTAATTACAACATTGGTAAGATAACCTGAACTAATAAGTTTATTTAAAGGTTCGATGAGTTTACACGGATCATATAGTGATTTCCGCGCTTTAAGTACAATATTACCGTAAAATTTAGGATGTGAAATACCGTTTTAATCAGTTTTCTACAGGTACAGCCAAATTTACTAATCAAATCTTTGTATCTATGAAAGAACTTAGCAAAAGTTTTACGTAATTTATGGTAACGAAATCCCTGACTTAATAATTTACTAGTGATGCATTGATTACGTTCGTTAAAATCTATGACATCACTACACACACGGGCATAACGAACGAGTTGGGATATATACACACCGTATGATGGAGCCAAAGGAACATCGCCGTCTAAAAAGGAAAATTAACAATAGGGAATGAAAATCGTCTCTTTTGTCGTAAATTTTCGTATGGAGTTTTCCTTTAGAGATTGAAATGTCCAAGTCCAGAAAAGGACAACTACTGCTGTTTATGTTAGATTTAGTTAAAGTAAGTTCTATTGGGTAAATTTCGGTAGTATATTTAGAGAACTCTGGATTATTTAACGAAAAATATCATCTAGATAACGGAAGGTATTGTTGAATGTATCAACCAAATGTAACAATGACGTGTCTTTACTGAGTTTGGTCATAAACTGAGATTCATAGCAATACAGGAATAAATCTGCTATTAAAGGGCGCAGTTAGTGCCCATAGGAATACCTACTACTTGTCGATACACTTTATCGCCGAAACGTACATATATGTTGTCCAGGAGAAAATTTAAAGCTTCAATCATATCTTCACATTTCCAGTAAGTGTATCTAGCATACTTTCCTTTTCGTTACAGAAAAAGGCTTTAAACGAGTTACAGCAAATAAATTTGTAATGAGATTTTCAAAAGACCATTTAATTAAATATGAAAACTTTTTCTTGATAAGATTGTGTGGAAGTGTAGTATAGAGTAGAAAAATCATAACTGTCAACAGAATTAAAAGGACCATCAAAAGCATGTATTTTATCTAAAACCTCTAAAGAATTTTTAACACTCCAAAATAATTAATACCATTATTTTCATAAGCTTTATTACAAAAGTTAATAACAAGTTCTTTGATAGTAGTAAGGAGGTAGTTAGAAGAACTGATAGATTGGTAGTAGAACACTTACTAGATGCGGAGATGAAACGGAATTTAAATGGTTTTTGTGCAATTTAGGTAACCAGTACATAGTAGGGACTTTCAAATGTTCGGAAGAGGCTTTAAGCTGGGTAGTGGCAGTGATATGCTTGTTTACAATTTGACTCTCTGTGGAGCGTACGGACCTGAATGTAGATGAATTTGTAATTTCGTTTTGGAGAACTTCCGTGTAGTATATGCGTCACACCACCACTACATTATTTGCTGCTTTATCTGCCGGTACGAACACAAACCGCTTTATGAGTACTTGAGTTTATTTTTATTCTGGAAATGGGAATATCATGGACCCTATTACTAATTTCAGAATTGTTTTCAAAATGAGATATACGAATATTAACAGTATTCATAATTTTATTCAAATAACTGTCTAGAGATTTTTATCAGATTTTCACGTTTACACCAATTTTACAGTAGACAGACAGAGCGTCTTTAATAACCTGACGACACTGTTTCCAATCTATTTTAGATGGAGGACGATATTTCGGTCCTTTCTTAAGAAAAGTTATGACCTCACGGTCTTCGACGATGTTGAGGTCTCCTGTAAGGACATGACCATAGGGAACATATCTAAAACTAGATGTTTCACAATCTCAAGTGGAAGGAACATTATTTACTATATTGACGTCTGATGTAACTGACGTATAATTAAAAATCAAACTTCTGCTGGGTTTTTATAAGAATACGAAATAATAGGTGGTTCTATATTATCAAAATATGGAGGTATTTGGCTTTGGATGGTAGAGTCATTGAATATACTAGATAAGTTAATAAAATCAATACCTCTATTTATATATTTTAATTTAAGAAAATGCCGTTTATGATTTTCAGGTTTATCGATACTAGGAAATAGCCTATGATGACAAAAGGCTGTAATAATACGGGTGTATTCATACATCGGGCTAAAAAAAGAAATTGTATCACACTCCAGAAAAATAGCATATAATTTACTTATTGGTATCTGACCCAGTTTGCATAATACTTGATGTCTGCCATTATTTTTATTATAGATAACAGATCAGCAAGTGTATAATTTATACGATGTTTAATACGTTGATTACGGTTTTGCGTTTGCCATGAGACCTTTTATTTCTAAGTCGTTTATCGACAATATTAATGACATCGATTGAAGTTTTAGTTATGTTCCCTGTCCTAATATTTTGTCATTAAGACCGAGAGGATAAGCAGTTTGAAGTCTTTTATCCAAAATAATTCGCGAATTTCACGTGATTTTCAAATTGCTTGTGTGATTCTCCTGGTTGTTTCTGAACGGTTTCAAGTGGTTGGAATTTAATAAATTTTAGATTGTGATTATGCTTATCTAAATGTTGATATATCAAACTTTTGAATTTTTAGGTCTACGAAAGCGGTAAAGGTGTTCTTGATTTCTTTTGTAATACGCTCGTCCCGTCTGTCCCACATATTGAATACCACATTTAGGTTGGGTTCAAGTTACCACATATATAAGGTTTTGAGTTTTCAGGTAATGTCACAGGAAAAGGAGAGCGAAAAAGCTCTCCCGTTCACTGTTGACCGTACAGTATTTTGTGAAGTTAATCTAAAACAGGTTAGTCACTTTTGGCATTGCACGGAAAATTTGTGGATATCCACGCGCATTTTTGTTAAACAATCTGGCTGTAGAGGCATTACAAATACGTTTGTTTAAGCACGTGGATATCCTAGAAGTTGTGTTGTTAATAATTTTCTTTCCATTACGTAAAATCATGATAATTAAATAGGGTATAAGAAAATAAAAAGACCGGAGGTTGTAACAATGAATAAGGATCACAATTACGGAATAGGAAATAATAGGCAAAGCAGTAAAGAACTCTTACAAAACTGTTATAAAAGGCCCGACGTAAAGACTTAAGTATTACAATACTGACATATAACAAACACAGGGCAAAAACAGAGATTGTAAGAAATCTTAGTAAAACCATAGCAGGGGGCAATAATAAAAATAGCAGGCGTGGATGAGTATTTATACATCCAAACACCATAATATATAATTGACAATAAAGAACAAAGATATAATAAACATGTGAAAGCTCTCTCACAGGCAAACAACCCATAATTGAAAAATATAAGGGCATACACCACAAGCACGGGGACACATTCTACTGCATCCACACAGCACGAGCAACAAACCCTGCAGTAAATAGATATAAGAAGATGTGGTATGAGTGCCAATGAGACAACTCTCCATCCAAGTCAAAATTTATAAATGTAAACCATTATAGGTCAAAGTACGGTCTTCAACACGGAGCCTAGGCTCACACCGAACAGTAAGCTATAAAGGGCCCCAAAATTACTAGTGTAAAACCATTCAAACAGGAAAACCAACGGTCTAATCTATATAAAACGAGAAACGAGAAACACTTATGAACCACATCAACAAACTGAACAAATAAATTTGACCTATGATACAATGCAAATTCAAAATAAATAAACTAAGGGAAGAATAATAAAAGTAACATGTTATATCGGTATGAAATGTTAAACAATTTAAGAAAAACAATATGCTCGAACAAAAATATCAGCCATTTGCAATAACTTTAAACACAGGTAAATAAAATAATTTTGTTGTTAGGTATACGTATACAGTTACAATAGAAAGGAAATATTTTAACAAAATAAATAATTTTGATGTTCATAGTACGAAGTGGAAATTTATATTAGTACCAAACACTTATCAAAGCTGGTATATAGACCAGATATAACCCTGAATAACATTAAATAACAAAAAAGCATTACAATTAGTATCAACAGGTCAAATAAACAAGAAAGTACGATTTGAGAGTACTCGCAGTTACTGACAGCTAGTTAAAAGCCTAAACAATTAATAATAAAAATCATGCATCAGAGACTAAAATCAACTAAAACACATCCCAGGGATTTAGTATTTTAACGTCATGGACAGTCAAAGAAGACATGACTAGTGCAATGCCAAAAATAAATGTATCGACAGACAGTAGGATAGTTTAACCTCTTTATAGATCAAAATGAACGTGGGTGTGTCTTTAAACATCCCGTTTGAAAAGAATACAAATTTAGTTATGTTTTAATTTGCTGATGACAAAATCGATATTAGTGCCAATGTAAACTATATTCAAAGATCTAATTACAACATTGGTAAGATAACCTGAACTAATAAGTTTATTTAAAGGTTCGATGAGTTTACACGGATCATATAGTGATTTCCGCGCTTTAAATACAATATTACCGTAAAATTTAGGATGTGAAATACCGTTTTAATCAGTTTTCTACAGGTACAGCCAAATTTACTAATCAAATCTTTGTATCTATGAAAGAACTTAGCAAAAGTTTTACGTAATTTATGGTAACGAAATCCCTGACTTAATAATTTACTAGTGATGCATTGATTACGTTCGTTAAAATCTATGACATCACTACACACACGGGCATAACGAACGAGTTGGGATATATACACACCGTATGCTGGAGACAAAGGAACATCGCCGTCTAAAAAGGAAAATTAACAATAGGGAATGAAAAATCGTCTCTTTTGTCGTAAATTTTCGTATGGAGTTTTCCTTTAGAGATTGAAATGTCCAAGTCCAGAAAAGGACAACTACTGCTGTTTATGTTAGATTTAGTTAAAGTAAGTTCTATTGGGTAAATTTCGGTAGTATATTTAGAGAACTCTGGATTATTTAACGAAAAATATCATCTAGATAACGGAAGGTATTGTTGAATGTATCAACCAAATGTAACAATGACGTGTCTTTACTGAGTTTGGTCATAAACTGAGATTCATAGCAATACAGGAATAAATCTGCTATTAAAGGGCGCAGTTAGTGCCCATAGGAATACCTACTACTTGTCGATACACTTTATCGCCGAAACGTACATATATGTTGTCCAGGAGAAAATTTAAAGCTTCAATCATATCTTCACATTTCCAGTAAGCGTATCTAGCATACTTTCCTTTTCGTTACAGAAAAAGGCTTTAAAGGAGTTACAGCAAATAAATTTGTAATGAGATTTTTCAAAAGACCATTTAATTAAATGTGAAAACTTTTTCTTGATAAGATTGTGTGGAAGTGTAGTATAGAGAGTAGAAAAATCATAACTGTCAACAGAATTGAAAGGACCATCAAAAGCATGTATTTTATCTAAAATAAATCCAAAGTATGTATCCAAAGTATGTGTTCCTAAGTTCTTATTTTGTAATATTTCTTCATCAAATTTGTCATATCTATAAGTTTTACTGCAAGTATTTTTTCTGTGTCTCTCTGAGTTATGTAGGGTTTTAAACTCTTTACCACGTACCTTGGATTTATGAGGTTTATCATAATCATGACAAGTATGTGTTCTTCTGTGGTTCTGTAAGTCTTTACTCTTTTTAAATTCTATGTTGCATACATCACATCGAAAAGGTTGATCTTCAGTATGTGTTCTCATGTGTACCTTAAGATCATGATTCAGTCGAAACTATTTAGAACATACATCATATCGAAAAGGTTGTTCTTCAGTATGTGTTCTCATGTGTACCTTAAGATCGTGATTCAGTCGAAACCCTTTAGAATATACATCACATTTAAAAGGTTAATCTTCAGTGTGTGTTCTCATGTGTACCTTAAGATCGTGATTCAGTCGAAACCCTTTAGAACATACATCACATCGAAATGGTTGATCTTCACTATGTGTTCTCATGTGTCTCTGAAAATCGTGATTCAGTCGAAACCCTTTAGAACATACATCACATTGAAAAGGTTGATCTCCAGTATGTATTCTCATGTACCTTAAGAGGGGTCTCATTGGGGTTCTGATCCCGGATCCCGCTTACTGTTTTGTCAGATTCCCGTATCCCGCTTACACTATGTACTTAAGCAATTCTCATTTCTTTGTAATTTCCGTGTCCCGCTAGACTTCATTTCCCGTTTCACGGCACAATAATTTGACTTTCACGTGTCACGCTTACAAAAAATCGGCAATCCGGGTCACGCTTAGACCCCAATGAGACCCACTTAAGAGCAGGTTTCTGACAAAACACTTTATTACAAACATCACATTTATAAGATTTAGCACAAACATTATATTTGTAAAGTTAAATGCATTTGTGTGTTTTCATGTGCACTACTAGATTTTCGTTACTACTACACTCTATACCACAGACAGTACAAACAGTATCAATATTTTCTCCAGATTGGCAATTCATCTGTACTTGTGACATGTGACCAGTAGCCTCATCAAGGGAGATAATTGTGTAAGATTTATTTTGATTATTAGAAATTTGATCTGTTTCTGTCCTTTCTTGTTTGTATGGTAATACCTTATCTAAAATTTCATCAGTTGAGATGATCTTGGATCCAGTTTCATCTTCAATATTAGACATTTTATCCATTTCTGTACTTGCTTGTCCAGTACTGAAGAAATATCTTGATGGTTGATATTGAGTCTGATCAGTATAAGCAATTCTATAAAATTATGCTGCAATACAAAAATATCATGTTTAGAAAGATAACTAAGAATCTACAAAAAATAGTGCTGAAAATCTATGTCATAAGTCCAACCATTCTTTTAAACTTTTTATATGCACATAATTGCACTAAATTTTAACAATTGTAATTAAACTCATCAAAGATAAAAGATTAAAAATTTGATAAGCCAATCGCATATTTGGTCTACAAAAGATTCATCAGTGAAGCTTAAGTCAACTAGATATCATTGAGATGGGAGCCATCTCTGTGGGCCGCGCTGTGAATAATGTGTGGTAAAAAAATTGTATCTTTATCATTGGACATTGGGTTGTCAACTAAAACCAAAGTTTTTGACCTTGACCTTTGACCTAGGAAGTTGTACATACATTATGACACACCCTCTGGTGTTGGTTTATATACATAACAAGTATAAACTTTAAAATCATAACGGTTCTCAAGATATAGAGCGGACACAATTTGTTACGGACGGACGGACAGACGGACGGACGGACGGACGGGCAAATTGAATCAAATTTTAAGTTGGTGGTGACTTAAAAATAATAATAGTCAATTGGTGATCGCTAATATTAGAAGTGCAGTATAATGGAATCCTCTTAATATATAGCTATTAACATATCATTAATAGCTCCTTTGTTGTACTGCTACCCGCAATTGGAATTCAGGATCCCCGAGATAGACAAATAGATACATCTGCTAACTTGAATTGTGCTAATCCCGGTAAAATAATTATGCTATTACCGGCAAAACTATCAAATCAAAATTATTGTGCAAAATAATTGTATTAATTATGAATCATTCCTTAATATGCATCGTTCTACATATATCTCATAAGTTCATGATTCCGACAACATTATATCTTGTTTTGTGTGTGTGTATTTGTTGGGGGATGGGTCAGCTGAAGCACACTTACTATCCTTCTTCTGAAATCTCCTTCCTCTCCTTTAAGAAAGTAAACACGTAAAATGTATCATTTCTTTAGGTTGAATCTTCAAAAAATCGTTTTGCTATTCTCAACGTTTTTTTTAACCTTTACATGAATTACGCCCTTATTTTCTGTATCTATCTCTGTAACCTTTATAAAAGACTGTCCTGAGATTTGGAATGAAACCACTAAGCTGAGAATGTCTGCATGATCACATTCAAGATTAATAACAGTAATAATTTGAAGACAAATTCACACATGGTCTTATTCAATTAACCGCAACACTAGAAACAGCGCAGTACATACCAATCTTATTTTTCTTTGTAATTATCAATGCTTTCTGGTCCAAACAAGTTGTAATCATTAATGAATACAAGACTTTAGTGTCCAATGTGAAATAAAGAACAAATTTCCAATGTCCCGCGAATTTCACACATTTGATCGATTCAAGGTACAAGGGCAAAACTAAAATAAACACTTTTATGGTCGCACCGCAATGTGGGGGGGGGGGTAGGTTTTACCCATGTCTGTCAGTACATTAGTCGTCACAAAGTTGGTTTCCATTTTCTAATTTTAGTTTGCCTCAACCAAATCTTATGAAACATGTAAACACAATGCTAGTTACCATAAAAAACAGACTTCAAGTTTGAATTTTGTTGGTGTCACTGTCAACTGTATAATTTGCCTTAAATGGCATGGTTAACTAAAGAAATTTCTCAAAGTGACCATTTGATCTTATGAGAACCTTTCTGGAGCCCTTTTTTCTGTCATACATACCATATTATATTTTCGACTTTCATGTAGATTTTTTTATCTTTTCTGTGAATTTAAAAAGAAGATGTGGTATAATTGTTAATGAGACAACTCTCTTCAAGAGACCAACATGACACAGAAATTAACAACTATAGGTGATCATACGGCCTTCAACAATGAGCTTATACCGCAGTCCCACTAGGCCACGATCGCACTACGATCTGTGAAAAAAATACAAATTTAGACGATCGTAGTGCGATCGTGTAGATCGCAGTAAGGTCATAATACGGTCGTGGTGAGCTCTTCAAGATCGTGATGAGCGTGGTCATCTTTGAACATGTTCAAAATAATCGTGGTGCGGTCGTGGCGAAATCCAATCGTAGTAGAAGCGTAGTGAGAGCGCAGTTAGGTCGTGGTAAGATCGCAAAGGTCGCTGTTACATCGTAGCGAGAGCGTAGCGAAAGCGGGATTCTATTCAGAGAGACTGCGCTACGATCTCACAGCGACGTTACTACGACCTCACTACGACCAGCACGTTCTCACCGCGACCCATCTACGCTTCCAATACGACTATACCACGTTTACACCAAGCTGTTCAAGACCATAGTACGATAAAACATCGTCATTTGAGCTTGATGGACTAGCAATAGGTTGTATATAATTTGTCACAAATCTTATGAGTTGGTTTATATGACAATAAAAAAACTTGAAAAAAATAAAAAGATTCAGGTTGCGTTGGTCGGTGCGACATCTCTGCTAGATCAGGATTCGTTACTATCAGACCTCCTCTGCCTCTACACCTACACCTACCACCACGCCCACGCGTTCTGGTAGATTTTGGTGGCATGACTGTGTTGTTTCCGAGAAATCTAAGTATTAATCAGAAATATAAGGAATGGAACAGTATTTATATGGAACACGATGTTGAGGTTATTGCTGAGAACGTAGTAAGATCGCTGTATGAACGTAGTATAATCTTGGTAAGAACGGGCTATAATCGCAGTAGAAGCGTGGTAAGATCGTGTTGCAATCGGATAACTCGTGGTATGGTCGTAGTGAGAACGTGATGAGCGTAGTAAGATCATGATAATCGTAGAAAGCGTGATGAGAACGTGGTATAATCGTAGCGCGATCGTTGTGGAAGCGTAATGAGGACGTAGTATCATCGTGAAATCAACGAAAATAATATTTTCATGCCGCTCATACCGCGACCTCACCACGATCTGAATTTATTTTAGATCGCGGTGAGCGTGGTGCGATCGTGGTCTAGTGGGACTGGGGCTTAAGCCCTTGCCACATAGTCAGCTGTAAAGGTCCAGAAATGACAATGTAAAACAATTCAAACAATAAAATCTAACGGCCGAACTTTGGTGTTGGGTTTATATATATTAACATAACCTCCTTTAGTTTTTCATGAATTTGTGATATGACATTGAGAAGTTATTGAATTTTTTCTTTGAAAAAGTGACGGGCGTAACATGTGCTCATGGCGCAGCTGTTTATTTTATTTTATGGAATAACACCCTTTCAAAGTCTAGGATCAGCCCCAAAGGTATGAGTACATTTGAACTGTGCAGTAGTTAATGTATACCTTAGCATTGCATTATCCTGAGAAATAACAAAGAGATTTTACCTTTCTTATGTGTAAAGTGTTCTTAAAAGACCATGACTTTATATGTTTTGTTTTGGTCTGTCCGTCCATCTGTCTGTCCTTGTCACTTCAGTTTCAGTTTGGAAATGCTTAAACCAAATGTTTCTATTATTGGTTTGTAAGCTTATATCTATAAGTGAGATTTCAAGTTGAGTCTCTTGCTGTTTGAAATTTGTGAGAATTATTGCGCTAGGAAAATTAGAATTTTCCAAAATTTCTTAATTTCTTCCCATTTGTAAAGGACATACATTGTCAGAGCAATACTTTCAAAAATTATATGGACCTTGACAAAAGCTAGAATGTGCTATTGCAATCCCCATGAAGTCAATCATCTGTTAGTAACATTTCATGAATAATTAAAGATTACCAGATTGAAACCAAATGTTGTAGAAAAAGTAAAATAACAAATATACGGAACACTGAGGACAATTCTAAACAGAAAGTCTCTTAGCAAATGAGAAAATCAAAAGCTCAAACACATCAATCGAATGGATAAAAACTGTCATATATTACTGACTTGGTACAGGTATTTTCTTATGTAGAAAATGGTCTGGTTTTATACCTAAACCTCTCAATTTTCCTTAAAAGGATTTATGAAAGATTCAAACAAAACTACCAAACCTCCACTCCTCCCCAAAATGCCACAGTGTATATATTCAAATTTGTTGAGTCTTCTCATGGAGCAAAGACAGGACTGAGAGTTAAATAGATTAAAGCATACAGTTATATTCCCATTAGAAAAATGAAAATTATTAGCATAACTATATGTATTTGTAAAATTATATTATATATATTTTGATTGGATGTTGTTATGGGTGATATTTGTTACCATGACAACTGTTGTAATAATACTTAACCGTTGTAGTTTAGATTAAGAGTGTATATATGCTTTTATGTCTTTTCATAAAGGTTTGGAAACAATTGAGAACATTGAATTCCCTATACTGCAGAGTTCAACAAATAAAACTTTATTTCAAGGGACAAATACATTAATATGGTGATCAAATTCAAGAGGGCCCCACGCAATATTCTATTTATTTTGGTCAAGTAGTATTCAAACTTTGTTACTACAATGCTAGCTATGCTTTACTTATTTGCACTTTTCAATAAAAAACACACGAGAAAATTTGATAATTTCACAAAACTCCATGATTCAGAAAAAAGAAAATATGTGTTTTTTTTGTATATTTTAACAAAAATCTAATAGTCGGGTTGAACTGCAATCTTAAGGAAGTTCGCTTCTCAGTTTCAAATTAATTAACTTTTCAAAACACTAGTTAATATCGATAGGGGATCAATAAAGGAATCAAAAGAGTAAAAAAAATATACAGGTCAATGTGCTTGTTTTGCGAGATATAACCCATTGAAATTTTGGCGGGAAAATATTCTCTCTTGACTTTTCATTGCTTTATCATTGACAAGTTTACATTCTTAAAACTATTAAAGAATAATCGAAATTTTATAAGACTTTTACAGATGGCTTATCATTACACATGTAAAAGATTTATAAAATAAAAAGAAAAATGGGGTCAATGGCCATTTTTAAAGGCATTCAATGAATAAAACCAGAGGTTTCCAAAAATCTGACAAAATCCCAAAACATGACAAGCGAACTACCTTAACTAAGCTCTGAAGCTAAAACCAAGTTACATCGATGTTATATATGAAATTTCTGAAAAATTTGATTCTTTATATAATCAGGCTCTCCGACCAAACGTTTTCTTTTCAAGAATCTACATGTATGATATTAAAAAAAATAGACCTACCCCCTTTTGTCTCCCCACCTTCCAACCCCAATGTTACATTATATATTACATTTGTTGAACCTTATGAAAAGAACAGACAAGACTGTGAGTAAGCAAAGCATGCAGTCGTATTCCAATTTTAATATATACACCTTCTATTTATGTATTTTTTACATAAATTTCTATTTATGCAGTTTTTGAATGGATGTTGCCATGGATAATATGTGTTTTTGTGGTAACTATTGAAGTCAGCAACTCTTAACAATGGTGATTTAGAGTTAGCGTTAGCTTTTGTGCATTTTCTTATCGGTTTTGAAACAATTCAGGATATTTAAGCTCTTAAACTGCAATATTCTGCAAATAATAAATCCGTTTCAAAGGAAAAATCGGTTGCTATGGTGATAAAACTAAAAAGTCCCACACATTTTCTATTTAATTTGGTAAAGTAGTATCCAAACTTCATAACTACAGTGCTAACTATTCTGTACACATTTGCACTTTTCTGAAAAACACCAGAGAAAATTTGATAATTTCGCAAAATCCCAATTTCAGAAAAGTTGAAAATATGCATTTTTGGCAAAATTTTTCAAAAATTTACAAATTTGGTTGACATGCAATCTTCCTTAAAATGAAGCTTAAACCAAGTTGTATCGATGTTACATTTGAACATTTATGAAAACTCATGATTCTATTCATAATCAGGCTCTGAATTGTGGTGATTTAGCTGATTTTAAAAGATTTTACCACGCTTAACAACCAAAAATAGAGTGTTCGTTACCATGGCAACCACTCACATTTTCCCACTCAAAATTATTTTTTAGCAGTATTCACTTACTGCTTCTACTAGGCCAATTATAGATAAAATCTGAATACCCTCATATATCACATGTATATGGCACTCTGCCTGGTTCTTATAAAGAGCTGTACTTAAATAGTAACAGAGAACCAGTATTAAAATAACAAGCCTTTTATAAGACTGTTATGAATTGATAGTATATAGATAAAGAAGCAGAAAAAAATGAAAAAAATGAAGGGTCCGTGCGCTTGTTTTCGAGATATAAGCCATTGAAAATTTTGCAGGAAATAATTCTCTCTTGATTTTTCATACACTTAACATTTGCACCTTTTTTCTTTAAAAAACGATGAAAAAAATAACAAGGATTTTGTAAGATTTTCAAGTATGACATTCTAAACTATATTTAATCAAATTATGGAAAGAAAAGTAGGGGTTAATGGGCAAAATTTTTAATGGCACTACATTGATAAAACCAGAGGATTCCGAATATCTGGCAAAAATTCAAAAACCAGAGGAGCGAACATCCTTAAGAATATAAAGAAATAATATTAAAATAATATCTATTGATTCCAATCAAAAGTACATTGTATTCTAATAACATAGTCTGAATCCGTAAGCCTAGGTTGTTGTCTTGCAGATATAGCTGTATTTATTTTCACACGGTTGGTCGTCCATCATTTCACTTTTTGTTTTGACTGCTATGCATTCTCCTTTATTAGGGCCGTCAGGTTGTCCTTTGTCCCAATTAGGGGGATGAAATGGGTGCTTAAACGGGTCAACACCCCAAGTCCATTGGTAGTTGTCTTTATGTCCAGATGTCCAGTAAAACGGGGTAGATATCTGTAATTAAAGAAAAGTATGCTTTATCAAGGAAGCTGGAAGAAGTTAAGGGAACGACCATTTAACTTCAAGGAGGGGGAGGGAGGAGGGTTACGGTTTTTTCGTAAAAAAATATTCTGATCCCCAATTAACAATATTGTGGTCAAGCAGATGACAAAAAAAAAAATTTTCTGATTCCAGATTTTCCCCCATACCTTATAGTGTTAAATTTTGAAAAAATGATTTGTTTGACAGCGTCGAAAAACTAAATAAAAAAAAATGTTCGGGCTTTGAGCGAAAAAAATTCTGACTCAGACAAAAAAAACATAACCCCTCTTGAAGTTAAATGGTTGCTCCCTAACCAGCGTGGAGCTTATATAGTTATACATGGAATCATTGTAATTTGATAGATTTATCCATTTAGCTTTCCAAAAGTGTTCCAGTAGGATTTCGAACCCTTGCCCCCTGGTTTAGTTTGCCGCTCTAGCAGCTAAGCTAAATGAGTACTCCACCAGCACAACTTATGGAGGGCGCCTATATCAATACTAGGTAACAAAAGGGACATTCAAACACACAAGTCGAAAATAAACTGACAACGCCACGGATAAGAAGAAAAAGACTAGAAGACAAACAACAGTACACAAATCATAACATAGATAACTAAAAACTAAGCAACACGAACCCCACCAAAAACTGGGGTGATCTCTGATGCTCCCGGAAGGGTAAGCAGATCCTGCTCCACATGCTGTGCTGTCGTGTTGCTCGTGTAAGTACAAACCCGGTAATAAAGAGATAAGGTAATTGAGAGTTATTATACTATAATAAAGATACTGTGTATTGAGGAAACTTGCATTTTCGTGGACATTTGATTTCGTGGTTTTGCCAAAGTCTGCATATTACCTTATAGAAAATTTGCAGTTCGTTGAACACTTAATCTCGTGGTTCACTTGCACCCACGAAACCCACGAAAATTGTTATCCAACGAATAATAATGAATCCACAGTATATAATCTACATCACTTTTCCTGATTACGTAATAAAAAAGAGAGGCGAAAGATAGCAAAGAGACATTCAAACTCAAATCAAAAGACAAAAACAAACTGACAAAGCCATGGCAAATAAAGAGCTGTGCATGATACGCCCGTCACCCTTTTTGTTCATCTTTGAAAACACAGTGGTACTCATTGACTAAATGACTTACGACACGGGATAATCCGTGATGAATCAATGTCAAAATGTACCCATTGTCACAAAACATGAATAATTTGGTATCATACAAGACTACCTCAAGTTCAACTAAGTTGGTGGCCTCGATTTATGAACAAATGAAATTCTTTAACCGTCTTAAGTGTGAAAAATGGACAGTTTTCAACGTCATATCAGAATTTTATTATAAAAAAAAACAAGCGGGCGCTTATTTCAATATACATTATCAAAGTAAGTAAGTTTCATGAAAAATGCTCAAAGCGTTTTTTAGTTATTTTTCGAGGAATGGAAAATCACCACTTTTTATGAATAAAGTCCCAATAATACTCCAAAATTCGGAAACGGAAAATCTAAATTTTATCGAAATCAAAAGAAAGCTTACGTCAATAGATTATAAACAATTTGCCAAAGTTTCATGAAAATTGGTAAAAGCGTTTTTGAGTTATTGACGGACGGACGGATGGACAGACAGATGAGATGAACAGACAATGGTATACCACAATACAACATGTACAATAATTATACCATAATACGTCCCGTAAACGGGCGTATAAAAACGAAGAACGACCAATCAGTTCAGTTCAGTTTCTTGTATGTTCCTCCATTAATTGTGGAGCACTACCCATAGGGTATAATTGTAGCAACTACGATGTATATACACCTTAAGGATGTTCGCTACTCTGTTTTAAAATAACAAGCTTTTAAAGACTTTCTACATTTATAGTATATAAATAAAGGTACCAAAAAGCAGAAAAATTTAAGGGTCCGTGTGCTTGTTTTTGAGATATAAGCCATTGAAAATTTGGCGGAAATGATTCTCTCAGATTTTCATACTTTTAACATTGTCCGCTATCCTCTTTTAAAACTATGAAAAAATAACAAGGATTTTATAAGATTTTCAAATATGGCTTTTAAAACTATATGAAATAAAATTATGAAAAGAAAAGTAGTTAGTGGACAAAATTATTTAATGGCAAATCATGGATAAAACCAGAGGATTCCAAAATCTTGCAAAATTCAAAACAAGAGGATCGAACATCCTTAAAACATAAATGAACATATAAAACGACTAATAGACACACCAGTATACAAAACACAGCATAAAAAAAACTAAAAACTGAGCAACAAGAACTTCATCAATACACCTAATCGCTATTTATTCCATTCCGGATAAGTTCTAAAATTACACAACTTTTTCATCCAGTTGAAGCTATCTGGGGCACTGTTTAAACAATGCACCATGCATGATACTTTTTAATGAGACCTGTTAAAAACATCGTAGATACTTCAAACAAAATATTTTTTTGACTATAATTTGAGTTTCGAAAAGGTGGATCATAATCTATCAACGTTTCCTATTGAACGCTTTCTAAATTTTTCCCTCCCTCCGCTCGTTACTGATGACCTTTGTTGTTTACCCTGTTGACCCAAACAGGAAGTTGTCTAAATGACTGGTTTTTTCCGGATTTGACTAAATAGAGATAAGGTGTATAACACCTGGAGTGAGCTCTGATGCTCCTGAAGAGTAAGCATACATGTATATTACCTCCTTTTTAGTAGGGTGCCGATTTTTCAACAGGTGAGCAAAATTACTTGGTTGAAATTGTAGCAAATTTCGGATAAAATTAAAAATAGTTGTATTTTGCATCATCCGAAAATGAAAACGCTTCACCATGAAAAATAAAACATAATAAACCAGACTTTAATTGTGTTTCTCTTGGTACGGTATCAAGTTGATAATAACCAAACCAAATATTACCTCACAGTATTTTGGTTTATCTTTATTTAGAAAAAAAATCTAATATATGAAATATATTGCAAATATTAAACAAAGTAAAATTTCGCATTTCTTTGATGACTGCGATCAAAATTGTTAACTAGCACATCAAGATCCAACTGAAGTATAATTATAAAACAGGTGCATCTGACAGAGGTTATTCATTTGGAGCGTCTTTTTACCACACAACACCACAGAATACCACAGAGCACCCAAAATATACCACAGAAAATTCAAGTTACTGTTTACAAAATGCAAAACTTATTGTAACGTTTTAGCATTTGCGCTGTTTCCCTTTTCTTAACTGCACTGTTCTCTTACAGGTTATGCTCAGTATTAGTCACCAAGTGTCCATTTTGTTAATAAGGGAGCTACCATTTGATTTTTATGGCGGGGGCTAGGATGAAATTTGAAAAAATAGGCAGGACAGGAGTTTTGAGTAAAAAAAGGCAGGATGACAATTTGTGTAAAAAATTCAGGATAAACTAGTAAAAAAGGCAGGACCGAATAGAGTAAAAATAAAAAGGCAGGACAGAGATTACAACTAAAAAAAGCAGGACAAAATTTTTCATCCTAGCCCCCATAAAAATCAAATGGTAGCTCCTAACATTCACAAAATACATAATGCTATGCACCAAAACTGTTTATAAATCCGATTACCTTCAAATAATTCCGGACGTCAAATGCAACGTAGAAGTTAATGCAGGCACTTACCTGTTTTGTATCTTTCTGGTTATTTCCGTGATTCGGAACCTCATTATTAATTAAAGATGATTTTATATACAACATTATTTTCATATCGTGCACATTCATCATGCTTCGTAGGGATACCTGGTCAATTATTTTGTACGATTGTTTACATTGAAAGGTCAGCTTTGTTGTTCTAGAACTATTGCCGTAAATAAGTATTGATTGTCGTTAAACGTGTCAGTAACGTCACGTTCCGAGTCTTTTATATTAGAGTCGAAACGTCATTTTCGAGTCGTAATTTTAGTTTAAAAGAGAGTGCAAATTGCATTGTCTCAGTTGTGGTCCAACTGGGCATAAGGCAACATCCAGCCAAAAGCCTATTTTCAAACTGCACTATAAAAGCAACTTTAGGAGTCTTTCTGACCTTTTCGATAATCAAAACAACTTGACACGGTCAAGGTTAGATTATTTAAAAAGCTTTTTCGAGTCATTATAGTCAAAATTCGGACTCAATTTCTATTTACGTACTATACTTAACGACTCGTTACCAGAGTCTTTAATTTAATTTAACAATAAAAGATACTATTCAGTCTATAAGAAGATACACTACGTGACCTTCATATTCAAACGTTATTTCCATACATATTTTTGGTATAAAAGTTTATACTTTCTAATCCAAATTCTTTGCGCAAAGGTATTCAGAGAAACATGTAATTTAGGTATCCAATAGCAAATAGCTATATAGATTTACTGAGAAGATCTCTATTGTTTCTCTATACGCGTCCGATTATTACATTAAGGATAATCGCTACTCTGTTTCAGAATAACAAGCTTTTCTAAAGACTGTTATAAAATGATAGTTTTTAAATAAAGGAACTTAAAAAGCAGAAAAAACTGATGGGTCTGTATGCTTGTTTTCGAGATATAAGCCGTTAGAAATTTGGCGGGAAATGATTCTCTCTAGATTTTTCATGCATTTAACATTGGCACCTCTTTTCTTTCAAAAACTATGAAAAAATAACAATGATTTTATAAGATTTTCAAATATGGCTTTTTAAACTATATGTAATAAAATTATGAAAAGAAAAGTAGGGGTTAGTGGACAAAATTTTTAATGACATTAGGTTTGATTACGTATGAAGATAATTTGTACCATTTTATGAAAAAGCCACGAATGAAATGTTTTAAATAAGATAAATATACATGTACAGCAAAAATGCCGTTTTTTTTTTTTTTTTCTTTCTAAAATGATGAAACTTTGATAAAAAATAATTATTTCAAAGAATTGTTATACAAATTTAGAGCATACTTATGTCATAAAGAAGATTTTCCTAGTGTTTTACAAAGATCCGCTTTGTGTTTATCTTTTGAAACAAAACATTAGGAATTTCCTTCAAAGGATAAAATGTCAAAAAAAAAAAAAGAAAATGTGAGTAAATGTCTAAAATTTCGACCCCATCTATCTCTTAAAGTCGGTTTCACTAATTAGCGACAATAAGCGACAAAAAGCGTCAAGAAGCGACAGGAAGAATAAATTAGCGACAAGAAGAAAAATTTAGCGACAAGAAGCCAAATTTAGCGACAAAATGTTTAAATACTTAGTTAGTCTATTAAGGTAGATCCATGGTATATCGCCATCTTGGATTATACAATCGCAGTACACAGTCGGTCTAGTTTTTTGCCTAAATCTGCAAATTTGGAGACAGATTTGCAATTTATTGGTTAAACTATTTATTTATATAAAGAAAAAAAAGTGATTTATTGCATTATCCAAATGTTTGTGTTTTTTAGAATCAATTATTTTAACTGAGCCATTTAAGGGGAGATAACTCTTTTAGTAAAAAATTATACTGGACTGATGGGGAAATTTTAATTTTTTTACTTGTAGCAAGAAAACAAGTTCGGTGACACAATTTTTCTTTTTATTTTCTGAAAGCATATTATAAAACCTATCTTCTCAAATTTTATTTCAAAATTCTATCTCATAGATTTCTTTTTATGCACACAAATGTGTTTTTTCATGAACAATCTAAGCAAATTTGGGCCATTTTGAACGACTCGTAGCTTGAAAAATAGCACGGTGACCCATACTTTTTATTATATTTTTAAAAAAAGCATAGTAAAATCTTCATTTTGGCAAAGTTTAAGAAAATTCTATCTGAGGAAATATATACCGATGATCTACCTTAAAACAAAAGAATTATAGAAAAAGTCGATTAATTAAGTTACAATCCCATGTTCCATCCTATATATATATATGTAGGACTCTAAAGTGCGATGGGGACGCTAAAACGCGATGGTCACGCTAAAGTGCGATGGCATACGCTAAAGTGCGATGGTCTGATACGCTAAAGTGAAGGGTTTATACTTGACAAAAAAGAAAGAAAAGAGAAACTAATGATCCAAATCCGGAACATTTTTTGGTCGGTATTGGAAGAGTTAAATTTGATATGTAAAAAGAAATTTGATGAAAACAGCTGGGGTGCTAAAAAAATAAAGGAGGAACTAAATTTACAAATGGGAGAAACAAGTGTTAGAAAGTATTTGGCCAACTTTCTGTATGATGACGGTACTTGTTCATTGTACAACAGAAGTACAAAGGTAGGAGACAATCATAGAAGAGTCTTATCTCAAGAAGAAATGATAGTGGAAATTAACAACAATCATAACATTGATCACCGTAAAAGTGACGCTGTTTATGAAACACTTAGGAAATCATATTTTCCCGTAGTTCGTGAAAATACTAGATTACTGTTTAAGCAACATGTAAAATGTTCGCAATGCCTTGCAGCGGTTGATTTACCAAAACACAAATAACTAGAAAACCAATAGCAGCTACCTATTCCATGTAATGGATATAATTACATATGTAATATTGTTGACTGCTACAGCCGCTTTGCCTTTGGTGCACATCTTAAGCAGAAGACGACAAAAGAAATTTCCGAATTGCTCTTAAAATTTATCTTCATATTTGGTCCTGATTCTCCAGAAGGATAACGGGAAAGAATTTAACAATGCAGATCTTTGTGCAGTGATGGATGAGTTTAAAACAAGAAAAATTAATGGTCGTCCTTACCATCCCTAATCACAAGGTTAGTTAAAAAAACTTAATTGTACTATATATTAAATAATAATTTAGTATCACCTATTTATTACAATAGAAATATATATTGCCTTTACATTATGTCCAGGTTTAATCTTTAACAGACTTTTTTTTAACTTTTTATGAATATTTATAAATTTTTTATACCTTTAATGTAGACAAACGGTATACCTATAAATTACTAAACTAAACTTTTATCTTCAAAATGCTATATTCATTAAATATAGAATTTAAAACAATGTTATAACACTTTTTTACACCATAATTTCAGGACGTGTAGAAAGATTTAATAGGACAGTTGTTGCATACTTTAGAGCCCAATTTGTTGACACTAGAGATTGGCCAAGTTTACTTGGAGAGTTTTATTACAAATATAACAACAGAGTGAACAAATCTACTAGACCAATGACACCCCATCAAAGATTTTTCAAGAGACCAAACTTTTCAATGGCATTAGAAGAACAGGTAAATTATTTAAACTTTTTTAATTATAAATAAGAAAATGAGGTATGATTGCAAATAGGACAATATTCAATTAAAACACAAATCACATATATAAAAACAAAAAAAAAGAGGTTGCAATACGATGTTTGATAATGATAAAACCCCACACTGAAAAGTACAGTTTAAAAGATCATCTTATAAACACAATTTTATACACGAATCCAACGGTTATATTTAAGTATAAAACGTTACACCAAGTTTAAAGTTTGTGTTTATTATAAAATATAAGTAAATAGTTTTATTATTTCTGGTAATTTCTTCAAGTTAACACAGTGAAAAATGATTTTTGCATGTTGAACGTACAGTGACAAATATTACATGCATATACTGGACAATCACACTCAACCTTTTGTTTATTTATACTTAAATAAATTTATTTATTGTACTGTTTATGTTTAGGTTGCAAAGTGTAATCTAACTAAAGAGGAAAAAGAATTTCTAGAGATGGCTCACGTGGATGTAGAGGAAGATGATGACGACAACAATAAACTGGCATTAAACATGTTAAATGAAAACGTAAAATCAGAGAAAATTAATGGAAATACAAATACAGAACCCGGGGTTGTTATTCAGGTATTAAAATAGTTGCTTGTTTATATAAAATAAATTAAAAATAATGGAACTTGTAAAACAAAATATTTCACTAAAATGGGTTGTCAATTGCACACAAGTCGTAAATAAGAAAATGTAATGAAATTACAATATTATTTTTAAATATATCTATTACTTGTTAGCTTATATTGTACCAGTGTATTATAAAGATTTCACATGAAAAATGTCTTTGTAGAAAAATAATGAAGACCAGCAGTCTGAGATGATAGATAATACATTAACCACTGATTCTGCAACAATTGGTGCATCAAGTACAAATTCTGAGGTGAGTGCAAAAACCTTGTTCTATTTAAAAGCGCATTAATGATATAAATTCTATTAAACAACAAATTAAAACATTGCATAACATAAATTTGTATGTTTAAAATAGGTTAAAATTCCTTCTTGTTACAATACTTGATTTATAAAACATTTTAATTGCATATTTACAGATTAACAGTGAAAGTGTGCATAAAAAAGCTCAAGAAATTGCCAGAATGGATGCAGAAAATGATTATCAGGAATTTGTTGAGTCGTTGTGGAACACAAGAATTACCAACATGATCAATGAAAGTGAATCGGATTGATACATAACTGTTTAGTTTAATTGTTTTTAAATTAAGTCATTTCATACAATTATAATTTAATTGTAATAAGGTTAAAAATTGTAATGGAAGATAAAGTACTTGGAATTTGTGTACATATCACTTGTTCGTGAATGATTATTTGATTTCTTTATATTTCAGGTAATAACAGGAAATGAAACTATAATTAGCAATGTGCATTATATGCAGCCCGAAAATGGCGTAGAAAATGTCGAGGTAAGTATTGCTAAGATGTTTTGATCACTATTAAACGTTTAGATTGGGTAATTGGATTACATTTGAATTTTGATTCTAAAAGAAGTTTAATTGGTCACAAAATTTTGTAAATCTTATTATACTTTTAAAATTAATACCCTATTTAAAAATACAATTATTTTTGTCGTTTTAGGTAAATAATACCGTACAGACTTCTAACAGATCGAATGAAAAGATACCGTCACAACAGCAGCTCCAAATGTCTCAGCCACTGCAAGATATCACAAATTCACAAATGATGCGCAATACAAGTTTACATCAAGTACGTAAATTTTATAACTTTTAAAAAAGTAGCTCTTAAAAATATAGCTTAAACACTATCAATTTCAATGGTATTTTTAAACGAAATGTATTTCTATTTTACTGCATGGTGTGTGTTAAGGTATTAAGAGTAATTATTCAAACTATTTATACAAATCTAAATAACTATTTATTCATGCGTACTAAGCGTTGTAAATAAGCACTATACTTACTTAATAATTAATTTTGTTTTAAATAGTTAGAATACAAAAATAAGAAGATGTAGTTTGATATCCAATAAAACAACTCACCACTAAAGACCAAATAATATAGAAATTTACAGCTATTGGTCATCGTACTGTCTTTAGAAATGAACAAAACCTATACAGCATTGTCAGCTATAAAATGTCTCGTAAAACAAATGTAAACCAACCAAAAGAAAACACCAACGGCGTGGTTTGTGTACAAAATGTTATGAACGCTTAAACATTATAAAGTATTATTAAACCATTTCTTATTTGCTTTCAGTCAGAAGTTAGCCCATATTATAAGGACCTGTATACAAGGAGATTCATACAACATACTGATTCTGGTATGACGCGCTTAAAACGCCGTCACTTGAAACCGAAATTTATATGTCTGAAGTAAGCAACTTATTTATTGTGACAAAATATAAATAATAATCAAGGTGAACGAACAGAGTGTAATCTATTATTTGTTGGTTACGTACTATTGAATGCTAAATTAAAGTATTATGAAACTTTTAGGCAAAAAAAAAATATTTGCATTAATAGCGAAATTTTTTATTTTAATTAAGGACTTTGTTTAATTCATAATCACTTGAACAATTTTTTAAATAATTGTTTCAATTTTACATTTGTTATTTTCATGCTTTGATTTAATGTTATATTTTATTGTAACTTTATTTCTACGCTTTTCAGAATCGTGAAGAATGGGACAGTAGCCTGTATCCGGAGGAGTTGTTCCCCAAAAAGTATCCAAAATTACAGAAAGGCAAACCTTTCATCCTGCAGTTAATGAAATTATTGACTTTAAACCAAATTCAGCTCTATCAGCGGGAACAAACGTTTTCTTTCAGGATATTGGAAGAAAGGACTTGTTATAAACATTGAAAATGACGACAGAAAGGGAAGGTATATACCATAAAAGAGCTTGAAAACGGCAAAATTCATCAAGTTTCTAAATATCTAATTCGTCCAAATTTAATTTAGACAATTATTTTATGAATTCCTTGTCATTTAGTTGCGTAAAATAAAGTCTACTTTTACTTTGTAATTGAATAATTTTATAAAATGTTTTTACAATTATAGGTTTTATTATACAGATATTAAAAGATGTGTTATGAGTGCCAATTAGACAACTCTCCATCCAAGTCACAATTTGTAAAAGTAAAAGTAAAAGTATGTTTGTTAAAGAGATTCATATTCGCCAATAAGACAGTAACTTAAAACTAGAGGTGTATTATCATAATATGATTGCCAATGAGACAAGTCTGTGAAAGAGACAAATAATGGTCATCAAGACAGTAACGCAACGACCAGAGATTAGTATCATAAAATGATTGCCAATGAGACAATCTTTATCAAGGCGAAATGTCATTAATTCTAATTAACTATAGGTTACCGTATGGCTAACCCGCAGATATTAATCTATAATTACCAAAGGGTATTAAACGACAATTGAAACGGTCTAATTTATATACAAAAAAATAACAAAACAAATGTGGTGTACTTGTCAACGAAACAACTATACACTTAAGACCAAATTTCGTTGGTGTATGCACCTAACGACCTTCAACGTGGAGCATTAAATAAGGCTATATAGGACAACACAATAACTAGTGTAAAACAATTCAAAAGACGGCATGATTCATAAATAATACAATAAAAGAAAAACTATTATAAACACATAAAAAAACCAAAACCATTGCATTAACCCCATTCCCGTTTCACCATCGGATTAATGGTGTGTTATACCAATGCACTTTAGCGTGTCATATACAATCGTACTGTATCATGCCATACCGTCGCTATTCAGCGTGTTATACCATCACACTTTAGCTTGTTAAATACGATCGCATTTTAGCATGCCGGACCATCGCACTTTAGCGTGTTATACCATAGCACTTTAGCGTGTCTTATACCATCGCACTTCAGCGTGTCATACCATCGCACTTTAGCGTGTCATACCATCGCACTTTAGCGTGTCATCTATTTGCACTAAAAAACAAACAACCATCGCACTTTAGCGTCTGACACCATCGCACTTTAGCGTAGACCATCGCACTTTAGCGTGACCATCGCACTTTATAGTACCATCGCACTTTAGAGTCCTATTTCAGCCATCAGTGTCTGATCTAAGGTATAGGTGTATTTCAGTCCGCAATTTATATAGGAGGGTAATTCAGTGGCGGATCCAGGGGGAGGGTTCCGGGGGTTGGACCCCCCCTTTTTTTTGGACATCAATGCATTTGAATGGGTACATATAGTTGGAACCCCCCTTTTTCTCCTGGGTTGGGACCCCCCATTTAAAAATGGCTGGATCCGCCCCTGTAATTTATGATCACAATATTTCTCCCCGTGTTTGAGGAGGGTGCACCACTAATTTTCTATGGTTTCAGTATGAGTGCTTCAGTCCCAAATTTGTGTGGGGGACGTAATACGACAACTTCAGTCCCAATTTTATGTTGGGTACGTATTAATAGGTATCGACATTTCAGCCTGTGTTTGAGGAGGGTGCACCACTAATATAAAACAGATTCAGTCTCAAATTTATGTGGGGATAAGGACATTTCAGCCTGCATTTTGATGACAAATATTTTGAATTTATGACAATAAAATGTCATGTATAATATATATCAATTGTGGTGTATGCCATGGGCATTGTGCATGTGACAAATTGTTAGCGTTGGCCAAGGCTGCCATGCTCGAGATCACTTCGACTTGTTCAACACCCATTTCTTTTTTGGACAGTTGTTTAAATCTGCAGTGAGTGAAAAGGGGTGGAGTGCATGCAAATGTGACAAAATTTGTAAGCGTTGGCTCAGGCCACAGCCACCCGACGTCCGGACCCTCCCCATTTTATGTGTAAACCGGCCCTAGGCCTAAAAAAAATTCTGTGTTTCCGGTAACATCATTTTGAAAATATTTTCAGGTCGAAAATTATTTATTTGTATTCTTATTTTTGTGGAGGAACTTATTAATTAGTTACTTTGTTCTTCCTCTGGTTTAAAAGTTCCACCGGAACAAAGTGACTAGTTGAAAAGTTCCAACGGAACATATCAACTAGTTAGAAAGTTCCTTTTTGCCAAATTAGTCAAAACCGGAACTAACAAACTAGCACAAAAGTTCCAACGGAACTTATCAACCAGGCAGAAAGTTCCATTTGGAGAATTGATGCAAAGTAAAAGCGCAACATATTATATTTGAACCTTTGAAAGGGAAACCAAGATACTGATTACAAAAGTCAAAAGGAACTTATCAACTAGCGCAAATAAGTCAAAACCGGAACTTACAAACTAGCCCTAAAGTTCCAACGGAACTTATCAAACAGTCACAAAGTTCCATTTGGAGAACTGATGCAAAGACCCACATGAGGAGGGGTATTCTTCCCTCTCTTGTGGGTACTATGAATACTAAATTTGCATGATAATGTAACTTATTCCGTTTTATGTGAGCTATGAAATACAACTTAAATTTTGCTGGGGGAGTTTGTTCTTCCCCCTCAGTACATCAAAATTTAAATACACTTTCATTATTTCCCCAAAAATAAAGTTCCATGCCCCTTTTTTCATATTTGTCCCCAAAGAAACCCCTTTCAGTGCGTTGGGTATTCTTGTAAATTAATCATTTGCTCTTATATATACTGATACTCATTCTTCCCCCTCTTTCTACAAAAAGGACGAAATATGGTATATTCGGAACGATGTAACTAGTTGTTCTGTTTCGCCAGAACTATTCAACTAGCTACATTGTTCCGGAACTTTTCAACTAGCTACTTTTTTCCGGAACTTTTCGACTGCACTCAGAATAAAACAACTAGTTGGAAAGTTCCATCGGAACGAAATAACTAGTTGAAAAGTTCCGCCGGAACAAAGTAACTGACGGAACAGAGTGGCTGTTACAATTACAACTAAAAAAATGCAGGACAAAATTTTCATCCTAGCCCCCTAAAAATCAAATGGTAGCTCCCTAAGGAGTAAATTTAGTAAAAAAAAAAACGTTGGTGACGTCACGATCACATGACAAAATTATGTCTATAAGCTGATAGACAAAACACTTTCAGCCAATCAGAAGACGTGTTACATCCAAAATTAAATTATACGTACCTGTTTGAGATTGATATACCATTTTAACTCTCTAGTTTCCCAGCTACTTGTTGGATAAAACAAGAGCGCGTTCATTTGTTTGCATGCTGCCTACAATGGAAATAAAGTTTAATTACAATATAAATAAATTATGCTCAAATTCGGTAATAACCGAACCTTTTTTTTAACTGGAGATATTATTTTGAAAATGATCAATTCCTATTGCGACTTTGCATAAATTATGAACTAAGCAATATAATTCACCGTTTCAGAATCTAATGCATTCTGGGTAATATTTTCAAAAGTGTACATCAAAATGTCTCGATTGGTTGAAAACGTCATTAACAATGAAAATTCAACCAATGACGTGACGTTATTTTCATTTTGGGGGTACGAACAATAAAATTAACCTTGGTCCTTTAGATTCTGAAATGGCCAATTGAGAATTGAAACGGGGAATTTGTCAAAAAGACAACCAGATCAAAGAGCAGAAAACAGCCCAAGGTCACCAATTGGAAAATACTGCACCCGGAGCCTGGCTTTAGCTGGCCCTATACAATAATAATAATAACTAGTTCAGCAAAATGAGCGCCACAACATATAAATGAATAAAAATTTAAAAGAAACAAACAAGATTTTTACAAAGGCTACAGTTTCGAGACTTTGGACAGGAGAAAAAAACTCTTTTTTCTATTATAACACCTGCATAGCATGTTATTTAAAAGTGTGCACCACATTTTGAGGTTATATCGAAATAATTTAATTTTGGATGTAACGCGTCTTCTGATTGGCTGTCGGTGTTTTTCTAACAGCTCATCGAAACGTTACGCACGCTGTTCCTACAACCCATAGGATTGAAGGTTCATCTTAACAAATGGACAAACATGGCTGTATTTACACCTCAAAAGCTACTCTGACTACAGACTAACCTGATCAGATTGAAAAGTTTTAAGGCCTGGCATCCACTAGATTTATAAAAGTTAGGGAGCTACCATTTGATTTTTATGGGGGCTAGGATGAAATTTGAAAAAATAGGCAGGACAGGAGTTTTGAGTTAAAAAAGGCAACTTGGTAAAACAAAAGGCAGGATGGCAATTTGTGTAAAAATTCAGAATAAACTAGTAAAAAAAGGCAAGACTGAATAGAGTAAAAATAAAAAGGCAGGACAGAGATTACAACTAAAAAAAAGGCAGGACAAAATTTTCATCCTAGCCCCCATAAAAATCAAATGAAAGCTCCCTTATATGCATTTTGTGTTTCAGAAAGATATAAAATCTTTTTGGATTTTGATGGGCATTTTTTCCTTTCTGCACAAGGTGTAAAATAAACAAACACCTGAATTGCTTTGATACTGTACACTCAGTTAAACCCTTTAACTCACCTATAGTTGTGTAAATACCTATTGTCTGTCTATTATCCATGTCAATCAAGGACAATCAATACAATACAAACCAGTTGTTACCTGAGAGGAGCATCTCAAAGTTGTATCCCAACTTAGTTTATTTTACACCTTCTGCAGGAACGAAAAAATATGCCCATCAAAATTAAAAAATTTCATCTTTCTGAAACACAAAGTGCATTAAACTTTTATATGTCTAGTGGATGCCAGGCCTTAAAACTTTTCCAACTGTATAGGTAAGTCTGTACTCAGAGTAGTTTTGAGGTGAAAATACAGCCATTTTGTCCATCTGTTATGATGAACCTTAAAAGAATCTTCGACATTTCCTCCGCAAAACAAAAAAAAAATGTTAGCAAACACTAACCACTGTAAAACAAATTCAGTATATGTTTTCAACAATGTTCTTATAGCTCTTGGTCATATGCTTAGTAATATCTAGTATATCTGACCCGTACGAAATTATAAGGCGTATTACGCCTGGAAATCAGGCGTAAGTGGTAGTTACGTGTCCAGATCCAGGCGTAATGGAGCAAGAAATGTAAATTTGTAGCATTTAGAGGCATAGAAAAAGTGGTAAACCTGGCGTAAATTGAAATAAGCCAGGCGTAAATTTTCCTACGGGCGTAAAACTGATGGAAGGGTGTAAATCATAATACCCATAATGCTTTGTTTAAAGGATCATGGGAAATTTTTCAAAATTTGGCTGTTTGGTATTAGCTTGCAAGAGTTGGACATATTTGGCAGCTTGATATATTCAGGGAAATTAGCTTTTTGTGCTTTTGACAGAATTTGAAATTGGAATTATGGAATCAAATAATGAATGAAAATTGTGAAATGAAAGGAAAGTAGTATACATGGCCATGGTAAATAATAATTATGTGAATAACTAAGTTATTATTTTTTCCATTAATATTAA
Source organism: Mytilus coruscus (assembly GCA_017311375.1). Classification (NCBI taxonomy): domain Eukaryota; kingdom Metazoa; phylum Mollusca; class Bivalvia; order Mytilida; family Mytilidae; genus Mytilus; species Mytilus coruscus. Next base: position 30,703 of record JAASAO010001980.1, read on the forward strand.
ATTCTGAAACCCTCATCCTTTAATAATATTTAAATCTTTTACAAGTTAAATAACAGTATTATCATTGATTTTTAGCTTAAATGACGTTAATTTTCAAAACAACTTAGTCAAAATGCTAGTTTTATTTCAAGAAAAATTGTAAAGGAGGATAAAATATGGAATAAATTGTTATAATTCTTATTCAAACTTAAACTTATATTTGAGCCAGTGTCTGTCTAATATGTATTTATTTATTATTTAATATTTTAATATTTCAAGTTTTATGTCAAACAGTGAGAACTTTAAGCAACAGTGCAAGTTTGTATTAAATACACAAAGTACACAGCTAGGGTAATACACTGATTTAAGTTAAGTGTAATATTATGTAAGGACATTACGCCTGGTTTATTTATTGACCAGGCTTACTCATTTCATATTACGCCTGGTTTTCCGTCAACCAGGCGTACTCAATAAATATTACGCCTGGTTTCTGCCTCAGTTACGCTTGGTTTCGCCTAGTTGACACAAGGCTTCGCGGTCATAAAACTTTCGAGCACGATTTTCGTACTCAGACTCGGAAATCAACCAATCAAAATACTGGATCAGGTGTTTCGAGCACAAATTTTGTACTCCGAGCACTGAGTAAAGTTTTATGACCGAGAGCCCTGGACATGTATTCCTTAAACACTGCAATGACGCCAGGATAAAGTATGATTTCTACGCCTGGTTTCCGTGTCATTTACAGGTGTCACATTTCGTACAGGAGGATTTAAACAACAAAGCTATATGTGAAAAAACGGATGTCGAACGTTACATGTTTGAACAACTATTTTAACTCTTATGTATAGTGATCCTATTTCTTATTCTCTGATCTTCCTGAAACTTGGCGAGAACAACGACATGTGTCGGTTCTTTGTGACAATTAAGTCATTATTTTGTCAAATTTCATTTGACTCGGCGTCTGTATATTAAGCTGGAATAAGAAAAATGTCCAACGACGTTTTTCGTTGACTCAACGACTGAAAGTGTATTTTATAAGTAGATATAGCAGAAAATGTCTAAAAATGGTAAGATAATAATAACATCAACCAATAGTACAAATATTTGCCTCATTGTTCGTGAGTACAAATATTGTAGATTCTATAAAATCTTCCCTTTACAGTCGTTTTTCAAGCGGGTAGTCATTTTGTCCAAGTTGATATTTCATTTGTCAAAGCATTATTAATGCGGGTTTTTTACCTGATATTTCAATAAGTTATTTATAATATATTAAAAAAAAAAGTTAGATACACGAAGAGTACACAATGCTTAGATTTTTTTTTTTTTTATTAACACGAAATTATTCGAAATAACATAAAAAATGTGGCGCACACTTTAGAATAACACGCTACGCGGGTTATTCAGTATGCACCACATTATTCACCGGCGAATAACCTTTTGAGTTTCTTGATTTGTACACGAGTTATCTCCCATGAAAATGACGTCACAGACGTAAATAAACAAAATGGCAACGTTTAAGGTAGTTCAGGGGTATACTGCCATCTTGAATTGTACCATCACGGTACATAATCGGTCTAGTTCTTTGCCCAAATCTGCAAATGTGGAGACAGATTTGCAATTTATTGGTTACACTGTTTATTTGTATAAAGAAAACTTAGTGATTCATTGCATTATCGAAAATGTTTTATCAAATACCAAATATTTGTGTTTTTAGAATCAATTTTTCAAATAAGCCATTTAAGGGGAGATAACTCTTTTAGTACAAAATTTATACTGGACATATAGGGAAATTTTCATTTTTTACTTGTAGCAAGAAAAAGAGTTCGGTGACACCATTTTTTCTTTCCATTTTCTTAAAATATATCATAAAACCTATCTTCTCATATTTTATTTCAAAATTCTGTCTTATAGATTTCTTTTTAAGCACAAAAATGTGTTTTTTAATGAACAATCTAAGCAAATTTTGGCAATCTTGAACGACTCGTACCTTGAAAAATAGCACGGTGACCCATACTTTTAATTATTTTTTTGAAAAAAAGCATAGTAAAATCTTCATTTTGGCAAAGTATAAGAAAATTCTGTCATTTTTTTTCTTTACCCCTGAACTACCTTAAGTTACAGGAAGCCCATCGGGAGACGAGGAAATAAGGCTTTGGACATGCATCTAGTGCCGATGATATCTCTTATAAACGGTCCTTTTCAGGGCCATCAACATTTTACAAAAAGATTCTACCTTTGTTGTACATACGAGAAATTCTAAGACACAAATGTATTTTCAAACGTCAACTTGTGTTTATTACTAAAGTAAGGTAAGTACTTTTTCAATGATTCAAAAGGCCCTTCCACTGTTAGTTCGGTATAATAAAACAATTGTGGCCCCTTAGAAGCGATGAATATCCAAAATTGTCAACCCTAAAAAGTTATTTCACATCGGGCTTCGCCCTAAGTGAAATAACCTTCTCGTGTTGACAATTTTGGATATTCACCTTTTTTACGGGCCATAATTGTATATAATTTAATCATAAATTATTTTTTAAGGAGTAAAATATGAAAAAACGTTGATGACGTCACGGTCACATGACAAAATTATGTTTATGAGCTGACAGTCAAAACAATTTCAGCCAATCAGATTGAGAAGACTTGTTAGATTAAAACTTTAATTATTTCACTTTATCACATCTCTTGAAATAATGAACTTGATATTTTGGACCAAATTTAGGCCCTTATCTTCATGAGATGTATGATTTGTATGCACGTTTAAGTCGTTTATAAGTAGTAGATGTCTGTATTTGTTGAAGAGAATTAAAAGTTGTATATGTATTTAAATAATAATACAAATTATCCATCTTAATATATAATTTGTCTAAATACATCAAAAAATGATTCGTGTGTAATTTTAACAGATTTTAAACCTGTCACTATCGATTAATTACTGAGGGACTATTTTCATTTTCGTTTTATTAATTTTCCTTTCTTTATGACAATGTTCTATTTGCTTTTTCGCATGGTATGTAATAGAATAATTTCTCAGTGGCACCTGTAAGCACTGACGTATAGGAACATTTCTCAGTGGATTTGATATGCGCCTGTAAGCACTGACGTATAGGAACATTTCTCAGTGGATTTGATATGCGCCTGTAAGCACTGACGTATAGGAACATTTCTCAGTGGATTTGATATGCGCCTGTAAGCACTGACGTATAGGAACATTTGCTATTAACACTTCCTCCAGGAAGTGTTACCATTATATTCAGACTGAGACAACTGATTGTATGAATTCTCCGACATTAAATATCTAGAAAGTTCCTTATAAGTAAACACTCTTTGACATTTCCCGCAGTGATCTGGAAAGATTTTTTATCTATGGGACCAGGGCCCCCGAAAAATAAAATCAATGGGCCATTTTTAGAATTAATGGGCCATGTTGTCAAATGAGTGGGCCATTCAATTATAACAAAAAATAAAAAAGTGTATGTTTCAGCAAAGAGGTACTAACCAGTATGATTTTAATTGATATTATGGATATATTGTTCCTGTGCTTTTGTAGTTTCATTGAATAAAAAGTTAATTAAGTTCATGGAGATTTGTGTGACTAAAGATATACAAAAGAATATATGTCTCTGATGTGACTAGAAATGACATCTATGAGTTCATGAAGTGTAACAGCACTCAGATATTAAACTTTTATGACTTATAATAAAAACTACAAAACTGAGCAACATATATATGACTAGACCAACACCACTTCAATGAACAGAACCATTAATAAGGAAATGCTGAGATCAAGAATAGACATCTGATCTGGACTGATTTTTAAAATCTGTACTAGTAATTATTGAAAAATCTATGATATTTGATTAAATTTCATTCTTTTGAGAAAACATGAAACTTGAACATACATGTATATTTATTATTAAACCATACAGTATAATCATAGTAGTAACATAGTAATATATAAAAATAATAATTGTTACTCAGTATTAATATTGGGCAAAAACAATAAACTGAATTACTAGAACTATGATAATGGCAGACTAAAAGTAGCTGATCTAGATTTTGTGGCACAAAATTGAAGAAAGAAGAAACGGATCACAATAAGAAAACCAGACCAATTAAATTCCAAGTTAGTTGAAATGATTTTTGGCAAGATTTGCAGTACATTTTGATGTCATCATACAGTAACCAGGGCCATAACTTCACCCAAACCGGGCTATATTTACGAGAACCTTTATTTGCAATGTTAATACTGGTACCGTCGCCTTGTTCGTGTTCATGTTCCTTTGACATTAAATTTGGGTCTTCGTCGACTGCCATACTTTATTCTCGATGTTCCGTATTAGAGGACGTTTCAGGCATTACCTCGGCATTTCTTGTATTATTATTATTTTATCAAGAATAACAAAGAGAGTAACATTTTTGATAAGACACAACAACAATTCGCTGTAGGCAGGTTTACAAAATGTACAAACGAACCAAAGACCAAAAATTGACAAGGACAGTTTAGCGCCTTTATGGAGACAAATACTATACAAAAAGGCCTTTGGGTTTTAAATCGAAGTTTTAGCAAGTTTAATTTAAAGATTATAATTTGAGAAAATATTGTCTGTACTAGCTAACTTTCATAGAATTAAAGTTGTTTACGTTGAAAATTTAGATCACGGATGATGGTTAATTACGTTTTTCGGTAATCAGATATACCACGTTCCTATCCTTAAAGACCAAACAGCCTATTGTTGATGCGCATCAACTAACGCAACTTGGTAGTGGCATAAAAGCTCTATGACGTTGTTTCTAGCCATGAAAAAAAAACGTCAAATAATAGCGTCCTATTTCGCGTTTTTCTCGGATTCCAAAATGGTGTACGCTAAAACTACGTCTTCACAGAAAAGTGGAATTAAGCGTCGCGCTGATACCTAGCGGAAATTAAACACAAATGAACACAAAAGATACTACACTATCTGTAACCTCCGTTCTAATAAAAATAATAATAAAAATATAAATTTTGAACTCGGCTTTTTGCATTTGCGCCGATCTGCATTTCACTTTTTTCTTTCACTTGCGCCGATTTTGTCTTTCATTTGTGCCGATTGTGTACAGGTAAATTAGAGATGAAAGTTATTTTCAAAATTGAGTTTTCAGAAGGTTAGGCAAACAATACTTTCTAGAACTTTCGACATACTGGCAACGTATGCATGTTGAGATTAACTTATTTCTTTCAGATAAAAATAATGGTGATCTTGCAATGAAGTTAAATTTGATCCATACTGCTTGAATGACAAAATCTTATAGTAAAAAAAAAATGATAAAGGTTCATTGTCTTTTGTCATTTGTTTCATTTCAAATTGTCTCAAGGAGAAATGATAAAGATTTCGCCTGATCTCACTGAAGCTTAAAGCAAAAAAAAAAGAAATTAATATACTCAGTGGATGTGAATTAAAATCAAAATTAACGGTTTCTAAAACTAAACTTGTTGTAAATTTAACTTATGACAAAAACAATTGCTTCAAGAATAAGATCCAACATAAAATTTCTCACTTTCAAAAAGATACAATGACCGGAAAGATTGAAAACAAATTTCGATTTTCAATGCCGCCAATCTATACATACAACCTTGTCTTTGTTTTAATTTCCAAAATGAGCTATTTAGATTCATAATATTTCATCCTGTTTTGAGAAACACTTTATAGTTTTCAATGGAAAATTATTTCTTAAGATTCTAAATCAATTTTTGAATTAAAAACTTATTTGTATTTTATATTTACTGTCTTGTTTATTCAAGACACGTGAGTTAGTAATAACGGGGATCGTATTTTACGATAGGTTAAATGGATGTAAAACGTTTTAGAATCAAAATTTTAATTCATATATTATACCTATAATTTTAATTTTCTTATATTTTAAATATTCAGAAATAATGAATCCACAAACTAGATGGAATAATTTGTATACGCTCGTCTTAGTCGGGACACATAAAGGTATAATGAAGTCGGTCCGTGCTAATATCTGTCCATCTGTCAACAGTAGCGAAAGAGTGCGCTAGGGCAAAGTTCTGAAATTGACGCGACAAAAAAACCCACACATCTAGTCTAATATTGTCAAATAGTCTGTAGGTTAGCCAGTGTCATCTTTCATTTCTCTTTTTATTTTCAATTATTTTGTTAATGAGAATATTGTCAAATAGTCTGTAAGTTAGCCGGTGTCATCTTTCATTTCTCCTTTTATTTTCAATTATTTTGCTAATGAGAAGGAGAGGACAAAACAGACTTTCCTTTCTAAAGCATTCCGACGGATGGTGTTTCTGAAGGTTAATTTTGTGCGGCAACAATATCACGAGATCTGATACTGATACATACATGTGATTTCTTGTATTTCCGGATAATAAAGTAGGTGAATATAGTTGTTATTCTTGATTCTTGAAAATTTAAATGAGGGTTTCAAACGTTCAATTTGCATTTTTTTTTCAAATAGTGCGCCAGCAAGGAAAACTTGTACTATGACGTCAGATTCGATGTTCTGAAAAAAGACAACTCTTTTCTTCAAAACGAACAAGAAAAAAAACATGAAAATCAATCATAACTTTTTTGAAAGGTCGGTGACATATACATTTTTTTGCTTTATTTTAAAGAGTACACATAGCACTTTCCTTCTTGAAATTTTTATGAAAAAATCACTGGTAGATATTTTTTGATACTTGAAACGTTTTTCATTCTTGAGTTTTATTTTATGAACTAAATCGTATTTTTAGGATCAAAGCAATAAGAGTCTTAAACTCTTGAACCTGTATTTGATAGACACAAATCTACTGTTTAACATGAAACAAGAATTATGCTTGTAGGTTTGATATAATGGGATTTTTTGAGAGTTTAAATAACAAGCAAATATCATGTTAATATTCGGGAAAACACCAAACTGAGGTTGCTATAGTGACAAAACTAAGTCGGTGACCACCAATTTTTTTTATCATATTTTGTTCCTCAAATCATGAAATACCTTCACACAAAATTTTAAGGAAAAATCACTGGTAGAACTGAATAGACTGTTTGGTCTTTAACATGAATGAAAACGCCCGAGACTTCCCCAAAAATATAGAGGTGGTGCTCCTGTCATTGGAGGGAACAAAACAGGCAGTTTTGTACTAAAATATGGCGATACGAAACACGATCGGAAATCCATTTTACGATATCTAAACGTTTAGATAGGGAGCGAAAAATATCGTGCGCCACACTGGCGCTTACATTTGCCACACTATGCGCCATTTCTGGTCGAAATGCGCAATTGGCGCATGGCGCGCGACCTTCCCGATCACTGTTGTTTAACAATGATATGGATGTGGATGTAAACAACTATAGCTCATCGTCAAAATATAAAACAAGTCAAACGAAAAGCTGAAAGGCCTGATTAATATTAAAACAATAAACGGAAAAACAAATATGACACACAGCAAACAATAACCACCAAGTATTCTAATATGACGTGCTTCTTTCGCTTTGTAAACAACACCGTGATAAAATTCTCGATATATGATATCTATACTTAGCGCAGACTCAGAGATGTGCATATTGGTGGCTGTTACTATTTACCTCCCACGTAAATCCACATATATCGTAACCTATGTGCAAACACTATGTCGATTTCGTTATGTTCAAATTGAAATTGAAAAAGAAACTACAGAACCGTTATTCCTATTATAATGCATAACAAAAAGAATTAATGCACAAAAGCTTAAAAAATGTATAAAATCAAAATAGAATAAAATTCCGCGAAATTTCATGAATGATCTTGGCGCATTAACGTCATGTCAAACATGACGTCATACGAATGAAAACTCTCAATCTGAACGTTTTCCGTTACGTATCCGCCCTAAGTTCGGATAATATTGCATTAAGATGGAGTTTTGAGGTAGGTGTTGTTTCATTTTCTATTCTATTGCATTATTCGCACATTTGTGGATTTCAGCAAGTCAATATGGCGACTCACTCCTTAGTTACGACATGTCAACTCTGGATTTGACAGTAAAAAGTAACCAACGGAAAAAAAATGTTTGGGTTAAGAATTATGAGAATTGAACACATTTTTCTAGTGCTTATTCAAGAAATAATTCATGTAAGACTTAGATTTATTTGAAATTTGTAGCTTTTATCTCACAGGGGGTAAAATAGAACAGCCATACACACGGCAATCCTACCTTCGCTTCAGTTTTTAAATTACCGTATTTGTCCTATTAGAATCGAAATAATTCATGGAAGCCATAGATTTGTTGGACATTTACACAAGGCCTTGGCCGTGATATTCGTTAATTTTATCCCTCGCTAACGCTCAGGATAAAATTCGAATATCACGGCACAGACCATGTAAATGTCCAACAAATTATGGTTTCCGTGAATTATTCTTAAATAAAGGCCACCGACTTGTGATAATCATGTTCATAGTGTGCAGGGTTAACCTATTTGCGAGCACTCCACCCTCCCATAATCAGAAACAGTTTTGAAATAGCAAAGAACATATTAAGAACAAATTGTAAAACTCAGTAGGAAAGGGCTCGACTCAAAAAGATCAGCTGCAAACGTTGATGACGTCACGGTCACATGACAAAATTATATCTATTAGCTGATAGAAGAAAAACTTTCAACTAATTAGAAGACATGTTACAATAACATCCAAAATTAAATTATTCACATATGAAAACACAAATATACTTACCATGGCCTCACTTTGGGATTTTACATCCCTAGAAATATAGTAACATAAATGGTTAAATTCACCCGAAGTTCTGTTCTTCCAGCCTGGTCTGCATGCTGAAAAAGAAAAAAAAATGGAAACTAGCAAATTCATACTCCACTGAGTCTACACGCTGAAGTGTTTTTTTTTTTCTAATATAATGCTCTTCCTTCGTTTCATGTTCTTATTAAAAAAGCATGGGGTGCAATCCCTTATGAAAAGAGAAAGTTTGCTGCAACCTTGCGGCAATCTTTTTAGTTTGCCAAAAGACCTGAAAGTTGTTCACCAGTGTTCGCCGCTAGCAGCCACCTTTCGGCAAACAAATGTAAAAGTTTGCCGCAAGTTTGCCGCAAGCTCTTATCTTTTTTTTTAATTGAAGGAACTTTGTAAACAGACTTTACAGCAGGACCCAAGTTTGCTGGAACTTCGCCGCAAACTTTATAGCATGCCTTTACCATTATATATAACTTATTTCCAATACTGAGTATGCTCCATGCACTAAAAACAAACTTCCTGCTTCTTTAAATTTGAAATAGGAGGGAAGTTATAATGTTGGTGTTTTCATGTAAAAAGTAAATGGATGTTATATATAATAAATGTCTGAGTTATATATGATTCAGTTAGTTCCTGGAATGGGCCATGCATCATTGATCATGATATCTCTCTGTAAGTCATTTTAAACATTTGTTTGCATGTTAATTTGCTATCATTGGTACACAATTTATTTCAAAGAACCCCCATTTTTGAAAATAACAATTGATTAATTGTGTTAGTACTCTCTTACCCAGGCCTTAAAGAAATATCATTACAGTTGCAAACTTAAAGTTTGTCGATAATGATGTTTTGCAGGAATTGTCTTTTAATCTGCAATTTTATATATACATTTACAAAAAACAATGTGTAATTACCATTTATTTCTCCGTTTTAAAATTTTGAGAATTTTCATGAATGTTTACAGAAAAATAATATTTAAATCTGAGATCAAATTAAAAAAATATAACCATATATTCAAAAATTGTAATACTTTATTGTTAAACCACATTTGATTAATATTTTAGATAATTTTATGCCTAATTTGTATATATTATTGTTTATTTGCGATGTTCAAACATGGAGATTGCTACAAATTTAAAAATAGATGTACTTCTTTGGAATAAAAAAAAAATATCAATGTCATAAATAAGCGCTACACGAGACATTTACTTTTAACATATCGAAAAAAAATGTCAATGATATAGATTCCTCCACTGCAACAAGTGTGTTACAATATTTCTCCACTCGAGACAGTTAAATGTATTACCGTGTTTTCCAAGTGAAATAAAACCGATAATTTCACATGTGAAATAAACAAACTCGATAATTTCACACCTCTGATGTCATACAACAACAGGTGTTGTCAAGACGTTGTCGATGACGTTACATAGTGTATAATGATCCCAAACTCTGTCTGTCAGACTAACAAAATGTCAGACAAAGAGGTCATTCGGTCAGACAGAATGATCAGATTTTATGTGGAAAATAGTAGAAAAACATTGAATTTCTTTTTCGGTCAGACAAACCCTAAAACAGTTTTGCACAGACTGCCTTACATCAAAACAAATTGTGAATGTGTAATAAAAGATATAGTCCCTTGCATTTTCTGTTTTATTTCCATTAAAAAGCTGATCTTCAATCAATCACAATGTAATCAAAAGAATAACTAATGACCGAACAACACTGATAATCAATGTGTTGTTCGGCCACTCGTTGCATATTTTTCTATATTTGAATTCTACGATTAGTTATTCTATAAATATTTAAAGCGCGAGGCTTGCCGAGCTTTTTATACGACCGCAAAAAAATTTTGCGGTCGTATATTGGTATGACGATGGCGTCGTCGTCGTCGTTGTCGTCGTCGTCCGAAGACACATTGGTTTTCGCACTCTAACTTTAGTTTAAATAAATGGATCTCTATGAAATTTTACCATAAGGTTCAATACCACAAAAGGATGGTTGGGATTGATTTTGGGGGTTATGGTACCAACAGTTAAGGAATTGGGGGCCAAAAAGGGGGCAAAAATAAGCATTTTTGTAACTTCCAGACATAATTTGTGTGTTAGTGTATGGATCTCTCTGACATTGTACCACAAGGTTCCATATCACAAAGGGAATGCTGGGATTGATTTTAGGGGTAATAGCCTCCAAATTTTAGGAATTAGGGGCCACAAAAGGGGCAAAAAACAAGCATTTTTCTACTTTCATGACAATAACTTGTGTGTAAGTGTATGGATCTTTCTGAAATTGTACTAGTTACAAGGTTCCATATCACAAAGGGAAAGCTGGAATTGAGTTTGGGGGTAATTGCCCAAAACGATTAGGAATAAGGGGCCAAAAAGGGGCCAAAAATAAGCATTTTCCTAGTTTTCAGACAATCACTTGTGTTCAAGTGTATGGATCTCTCTGAAATTGTACTGCAAGGTACCATACCACATAGGGAAGGCTGGGATAGATTTTGGGGGTAATTGCCTCAAAATTTTAGGAATTAGGGGCCAAAAGGGCAAAAAAAGCATTTTCTAGTTTCATGACAATAACTGTGTGTAAGTGTATGGATCTTTATGAAATTGTACTACAAGGTTCCATATCACAAAGGAAAAGCTGGGTTTGAGTTTGGGGTAATTGCCGTAAACGTTTAGGAATTTAGGGCAAAAAGGGTCGAAAAACAAGCATTTTTCTAGTTTCAGACAATAACTTTTGTTCAACTGTACGGATCTCTCTGAAATTGAACTGCAAGGTACCATACCACAAAGGGAAGGCTGGGATTGAGTTTGGGGGTGATGAATTATAAGGGGGTTCAAAAAATTTGAGAGGGGATTTTTTTTTCATTTTTTTTCTTTAAAAATTTCCATTTTAAATTGATTATTTCTGAATTATATATAAAAGCAAATTTAAATAATATGACAGTTATACATGTATTTAAATAAATTTTCTGTAATTTCTTTATTTTGAAATATCATAATTGACATGATTGAATTGAATTTATAGACTTTGTGATGAAAAACCGCAGTCAAAGATCTGTTCTAATGTTTTTATTTTAATATTCTTGTGCGCGTATGGTAATTTTTCTTTACAGCAGTAATGCATTTTTCATGTATTTTATGCCAATCCATATATAAAGTATATTTGTTTTTTTATTCTATTCATAAATTTATACATTTTGTTTCTAAATAATATATCTACCAAGCACGGATTATTCTGCAGCTTTGGTTCTGCACATTGTTGAAGGTCGTACAGTTACCTATAGTTGTAAACTTCTATTTTGTTTGGTCGCTGAGTGGAGAGTTGTCTCATTGGACATACCACATCTTCTTACAAATGTCTTATAATATATATGCACAAAAATAATAAGAAATGGCAAGATGGAAAATTACCTTTCTTCTCGTACATCCTTCCTTCTGTAACTGAGTCAGATGGATCAGTGTTGGCCCTATGATTCTTGTCTAGTTCATCCTTGTTTTGGTAAATATACTTCATACCACTTGCATCTTTTTTCAAACGAAATGTATCTTTGGTCATTGTACGTAAATTTTCCTGACCTTTTCTTCACAGGAAAAGCATTAACTCAAACCAAACTTTGAACTGAAGACCATAAGGAGTATTGACGTCAAAACAGGGTATCACCACTGTAAAGTTTCTGTAAATCCTCCTCAGAAATATCAACCTTAACTGCTTGGAATATCAAATAACTCTTGGTAAATTCATTGTCCTTGTTGATGTCAATGTTTCTTTTTTCATGTAGGTTTCTTTTTAATCCATATTTAACATTTTGAATAGCCGATTTCTTGAACAAACTACCGTCAGATTTACGAGCACCGGCATAGAAACTCTTCAGTGCAACGTCGAGTTCTGAAAGTTCATACTCCTCAAATTTGGTGTTTTCCCTCCCACTCTCCTCAAGAAATTGTCGGAAACATTTAACTGCAACTGCAGTACTTTTTTTAGTGTTTAGTGAATCTTTGTTTTGTAACAATTCTTCAATTTCATCGTCGTCTGCCACATGAAACCGTTTGGCCATTTTTGTTTACAAACAAAAATATTCGAAGCTCTCTACTTTTCAATTTATTATTTTTGTTCAAAGAAGGATAACTCTAGTATAATTTTGAGAAATTCGAATAAGGGGAATATGACAATGGAATATGATTTTCAGAGGGGAATATGATGTTTTGTTAAATATCACATGGGACAGTCTCAACCAATGAAATATTCGTTTAGCTATCAATATTTACATATAGTGGAATAAAATTAATTATTTCCTTCATGTCGCACACAAACACAAAAGATGAATGGCCAGTGGCTAAAGTTATATTACAATTTGTACAAAATTTTAGACATTCTTTTTGCAAATGTAAGCATTTTAAAATAATTCTACCCATATCAGTAGACTAAGGATCATGGTTGCAGTTGTTATTTAAGGCTTTGATGTTGTACAAACTGGTTTAAATAATTTAGAAATTTATGGAAAAGCATTTGCTGATTGCAATATTAAAAGTTACTGCATAAATGTTATACTTGTAAATGGATTTCAAGACCAGGCCTGTTCCCACATTTTTAAGGTTGCAAATGTTCTTTGGCAAGAGGTTTTGGGTCTACTGAGTGTTCTGGATATAACACAAGTTTATCGTTACTATATCCTAGATGTCTTGTTCACTTGTGCATTTGATATGTAAATATTGTCATACTTTTTGTGAATTTTTCACTTGGTCTATGCTAATATAAACAACCATTTTTGACACTAGAAAACACCTCCATTTGACCTCTTTTGTGTAAAAAAAAAAAACCAGACTTCAAATGGTATTTGCTGCTTTTCTCAGATGCCATGCATATAGCAGTAAGGAGTAAGAGAAAGACTGATCAATTTGGAGTCGGAATAATGGGACCAGAGTAGGGTCTTATGGCTGTTACCTTGTAAGTCAGCTTGTTAAATTTCAACTGTTTATTGGACTAGTACATGTAAGCAGGTATCTTCATACCACATTAATATATAGGCTTATATGTAAGAAACACTTGCTGCTGGATGTAATAGATTAATCAATAAACTGGATATATAATAACAACCTCACTCAAGTAATTTTATTTTTGACAAACCCTTCCATATACATGTATATATAAACAGAAAAAAAAAAAAAGTCAGTTTTCATTATTCTCACTCAATTTTAAAATTGATTTTTGATATGAATCCTCCAATTCAACCCACCATAATAAACTGAAAATAAAACAAATTTCACAGCTTCCAAATGTTATTACACATTATCAGCTAACCTACTTCCTGATGTAGCTTTTCATAAATGAATTTTAAAACTGAAGCATTCTGCAGTAAAACATATATACATGCCTCCCCGTGCTTCAGGTTTATGCTCTTATAATATACTAGATTATGGAGTGTGTGTCCGAGCGAGAACTTCTCTAGTTCATTACTTTAGGAATATTTATCAAAAAGTAGTATTTCAATTTTCAGCCCCATTCTACTATTTAGTCAGACGTCAGTCGCTACCCTGATATACCCTATCTTTTGTTTTATTTTTCGGGTAATTAATTACGGATAGCGTTTTACATCTTTAGCCGAACAGAATTATCATTTTTACATAATTTAATTGATTGTATGCTGGTTCATATTCTGGACGCCAGTCTTTGCTCCTTTCTAATAAAATCCACAAACAAAAAACAAATATGAAGCTTAGAAATGGAAAAATATTAAATACTAAACTCGTTCAAAGGGTATCTACACGTATATAAAATCGTGGTTACCCTTCTATCGATAAGTGTCATGCCAAAAATGACTTACATGTCCCCGTCTTTCCACCAACAATACGGTAAGGTCCACGTTTAATGGTCGCACATTTTCTTTAAATGTTGAAACTGATATAACTTGAAAAACAAACAGTATTATTTATTTACTCACATGAAACAAACTGGGATGCGGTATTCAATACGTAGGTGAAACTGGGCGATTTTATCTAAACGCACGCAAGAACACCTGTATCGTTTTAAAAGACCCAATAAATTCAAAAGTATCATTTATCAACACCTTAAAAGCACAATCATCCTATTAAATATTTAACAGTTCAACCTTTAGAAGTAGTAAATAAGCAGCCTGGTGAATCTCATTCAAAGTTTGTACGATCACGGAAAATAATTGAATTAAATTGGATTAAAAAATTACAGACAGTCTACCCTCTCGGTCTTAATGATAATATCATGGGAATTGGTAATATATCAAGAACCGATTCTGTTAACATTTTGGATATAGTTTCTAAAACTGTTCGTAAAACCGTTCTCATGGTCGTAGAAAAATCGCAATCAAAGAAAATTTCGGACCAATCATACCAATATTTCGGACCTAATTTCTATTTCAAAAACTATGGCAGACATTATCTGTTAACAAAGCTCTGTTCATTACCGGTTAATAAGTTAAATAAAATTTTAGAGGATTGCAACACAATTTCATATAGCAGTCCTAAGTATGAAATCGTTCAAATTATAATGGCATATTGTTATTCTAAACTGTTTCCCAAAATTGAT